>WWET01006377.1:22574-47719 GCA_011038615.1 Limnodynastes dumerilii
TAGGTGCAGGGAGGGACTTGATAACGCCAATTGTGCCAAAGCTATAGTAACAAAGGTATAACATCAGTAATGTCGTCCATGTTGCTCATAGAAACCAATCAGATTCTAGCTGACACTCTCTAGTATGTAATAGGAAAGTAAGAGCTAGAATCTGATCTCTTTTCCTTTTAAGCAGTTTAGTACATGTAGCCCTTGGAGTCTTCTCACATGTAGTGTTCACATAAGAGCGACTAATTTTTAAATATTCTAAAAAATGCAATTTTATCATTTAGGTGTCTAAACGTACTGACATTCAATGCCATTGACTACTCAAGCTGATAGTGTCAGTTATAGTCCTGCTTTTGGAGCACCCTCTTTGTGTTACAGATATATATATATAAGTCAGAGAATTAGTCACAAATATCTGCAGACATGTGTTTAAGCCACCCGCCACTTACAAGGCTTCTCTGGTAGGTGAGGTGTTGGCAGCTGCGAGGTGGTGCTGTCTCAGAGTGGCTGTTTTGAAGACTTGGGGACCTCCGTAAGAGGTGAGCTCTCAGTTTAGAAAGATATTTAATATGTGACCCATGATTGGGACTCTAAAGTTTAGAGTTAGGACCACCACAAAATAAATAAATAATTAAATATTTAGATTTCAATATAGATACATATAAAGCTATATATAACAATAAATAAACAAATATATCATTAAATAGTATAATTAAATATCTTCATATCTAACTAATAATTGGTATCTATATATATGTTCGCAATTCAGTTATTCGCAAAAGACATATGGTCGCAATTCAAATATTCGAAATTGAAGCACATTCGAAATAGGGATTTGTAGAATTTAGATACTTTCGCAATTTCGAAAATTCGAAATAGAGAGCATTCGAAAATAACACATTTGAAATAGAAACATATTCGAAATATGAATGTTTCTTAATAAAATCGTTTAGAAATGGGAACATGTAGAAAATAAGAAAATTCGAAATAGCGAAAATTTGCAATGCGAATTCTCGCAATTTAGCATTCGAAATAGAAAATTTCGAAATAGGGATTTTCTAACCGGAGAATACATACCGTTGAAACTTTGTATCAGTTAGAGATAGAACTGTGAAGGATTTCCTGAAATTGTAACAGTAAGAGCAGGGAAGGCGCTGGAGAAAACTAGCTCTTAAGCTGTATTCTGATTTTATTTTGTATAAATAACCAAGCCAAATAGAGAAATAAAAGAATATCAGTTTATTGACAAATAAATATGGTAAAAAACAAAAGCACATTAGAGAATAGGTGGAGCACAGTAGCGTACCCTGTAAAAGGCTGCCCTATAAGGTGAACTCCAGGGATATTGCTCTCACAGACTGGAAAGTTTAGCAAGGATGCAAGACTGGGTTTCCTCCATGTGTGCTTTACGCTGATGCATTTTGAATGCAAATATTCTTTCTCAAGGCACCTTTTCTTTATTAGTGATTATTATTCTTAAAAGTATTCATGCCCCATACACCCACCTCCTGTTTTTTCCAAACATAAAGGATGTGACCAAACTTGTGTCACATACTTATAAATATATAAATAAATAAGTCTTTATGATTTTTTAGAAATCTAATATGGTAGAGAAATGTTAACACATAAGTTGATCGTTTGGTTACTTGTCTAAATAGGTAAATTTAAGGGAGAGCTTTAAAGTTTGGGGCATAGAGGTTTGTACTAATGGGTGAGGAAAGCTTTTCCAGAGAGTGGGTGCAGCCCCGGAAAAGTCCTGTAACTTTGAATCAGAGCATTATTTAGTGTAGAGAGTAGTATGTTCTATGAAGATCTGAGAAAGCAAGTTGGGATATATCTTAAGATGAGTAAGGATATGTTTGGGGGTGCAGTCTTGTTGATGCCTTTGTTGGTTATCAAAATGATTTTGTAATTGTATTTTGTATATTAGTTACTTCTAGGTACCGAGCCATATTATTTACTTCTAGGTACTAATACTGGGGCACATTAATTACTTATAGATGAAAGAGCACATTAAAAGTAAATATGGATTAGGCAGCATGTTGATTTATATAAATGTGGGGGCATTATGTATGTGATGGAATGACATTAACACTTGACATGCTGCCGCTTATGGTACTAAATTGCACAGCATGTCCTGCAAAATATGGGAATGCTGTGCCTTCTAGTACTATATACAGCATGCCAACAATTAATAGCATGCCACAGTATGGTTTTTGTATGACAAAGGCATTTTTATTAAATACAGCAATTTGTATGTCAAGACCTTTTAAAATCACCACAGTGATTTTAAAAATGGCGATTTAAAAGAGGCAAAATTTTGAGCAATTTTATGGCTATTTCCTTTTAGTAAATCTGTCTCTAGGGGAATTTTACAACTGGGGAGTCCAATGAGAAGAACATTGCAATAATCAATGCGGTAGATGATTAATATAGATTTTTTTTAGATGTATGTAAAAGGATTAAGAAACCAATTATATATAGGGAACAAAAGAACAACAAAGTCAAGGGCAACACCTAAGCATCTAGCTTTATGAGTAAGGGTTAGTTCAATGTTGTCAAGAGAACTAGAGAAGGTAGGCAGCTTTTATTTGTGAGTTGAAATATTATTAGTTCCATTTTGGAAAGATTAATGCAGTTGGTGAGAGATCAGGAGTGGATCAGAAGTGGATAGGTAGAATTGTGTATTTTCTGTATATAGATTCTGAAATCTAAATTGACTTGATTACCTGTCCAATGGAAGTAGTATAGATAGCGAAGAGTAATGGACCTAACACAGCCTTGTGGTACTCCACAATAGAGAGGGGAACAATAGGGGAGGTGGATCCAGAAAAGTGAAAACTGAAAGAGTGATTAGATAAGTAGGATGAAAACAGGGAAAAAGCTGTGGCCTAAATACCTAGGCATCATAACAATATAATAGTCTAATATAGATAATGGCCCAGATCCAGAACAACGCTTCCGTGCAAATTTATGCCTGAAAAACACGTAAAATCGCGATTTTGTATGTACTGCGCATGCGCACGACAGAAGATATGCTACGTAACGGAACAGAACTCTGAGCGTATGGGTTATTCACATATTAGTTGCGTAAATTCGTACGTATGGGCATGCTGTTTTTACGTGAGACAAAGGTATGCATAAATTACGCAATGTAGTTGGCAGCTTACATTTAAATTGTACAGTATGGGCGTGCTTAGCTGCATAAGTCCGTGTTGCCTATCTGTATGTGTGCGGACGACAGCGGTTACGTGGGCAAAAGTTAAGGTAGGGTTTGAAAAGCGAAAATCGGTCAAAGTATGTGCATTCAAGGGGAGTGCCTAGGGGAGTGTATAGAAGGTACGCTCAAATAAATACGCTACGCTAGTAAACGGATTGCAAGCGGAGTTCTGGATCTACCCCAATGTTATCAACTTTTCTGGAATTAATGTTAAATTATATGGAAATCTCTTCCAGATAACCTTACAAAACTTCAAAATCTCAATACAATTACGGCATTCTAAAACACAATAAGAACAACTTCATATTCATATTGTTTAATGAAATAAATTTGTAATAATATCAAATAGAAACATAATGTACCTGCGCATATCCAAATAAGTTCAGTAATTGTGCCATGGGAAGAGTGGTTCCAGAATGGAGATCGCCAATAAATCCAGCCAGTTTGCCATGTTCCCTACATAAATAATTAGGAGCAGTCACCTTAGGCCCGGTCATAATCTTTAGAACATCCTTGATCACTTTAATGGGACTTCCACAAGAATCATACACATGGTATCCTAGAGTCACATTGGGCAAGATATCTGGGTTCTTGGTAATCTCATCTATGGCAAATATAAAGGCCTGGAGCTGCTGATATTCCCTGCTCTGAACTCTGTGGAAGAAATAACATCTCTAAATTATTCATCCTACTCAGTGTATAACATTTATCTCCCTCTTTATAAACTCCTAAATATTCTACAACTACACCAAGGATTACAAACAGTAGGAGTGTATGAAGGAACAACAGTGTGGATAAGTCTATCCCCCGCTATATAAACTCCTCTATATTCTACAACTACACCAAGGATTAAAAACAGGAGGAGTGTATGAAGGAACAACAGTGTGGATAAGTCTATCCCCCTTAATATAAACTCCAATATTTTCTACAACTACACCAAGTATTACAAACAGGAGGAGAATGAAGAAACAACAGTGTGGGAAAGTCTAGATATCCTTAAACTTTACATAGATCTACATGTGATAAAGGAGATGGAAATTCTATGTCATTATATACATAGAGGGAACATATTGACTTTTATTTGTAGTACACAATCCCTGGCTGACTTTATATGCACAATGCATTTAAGGGCTGCCCAGGAGGATATTATAAATAAATTACTGAGTCATTTATCATGAGGTCACTTCTGAACATAGTGGAAAACATTACAATATTCAGGGAAAGTCAGGAAAAAGTCATGGAGATCATTAAAAGAGAAATCCATACTACTGTTTCCTAAGAATTAGTATTAGTATATCAGGGTTGAGGTCTTTAATAATATGTTACTTTTTAGAATTTCAAGGTTTTTATTGATATTGAGTGTTTAATAGTTTGGTTGTTCAAAAGAATATCCTTTATATGTTTTATAAATATGTATTACATATCAGTGTAATTATTAGAGATATTACTTTTGACTTTTAAACAAAAGCAGAAAAAATATTATATAAACATAAACATCTATGGTAAAAATGACAGCTTGATAAACATTTATGGTACTTTTTATAAATACCAGTAACTAAACAAATAAATTAATCAATCAATTTCATGGATATGAGAACATATCCATCAGCAGAGGCATCAGAATAAATAATAAAAGAAACTGTTCAGATATCAAAAAGTAAAACATTAAAACAGTTATCTCCTTGCAAGAAAATTAACCGAAAACCTGTATCACTAACTTAGAAACACAAAATATGACGGCAGCTAAAAACCATTTGGTTCATCTACCCTGACTTACAACATTATTTATATTATTTGGAAATAAGATCTGTAATTTAAAAGTTGAAAAAATTGCTTTGCTAAAAGTTGCTTCTTCCCTATTCTTTTTCTCCAAAATACAAAGTTTTACCTAATTATACTACATATTAGGATTATTATAATTTACATGTCTAGTGCTGCTTATATTATATTTAGGTTTCTTGTAGTGTATGTTCGTTTTGAATTCACCTATGTGTTTTTCTATACCAAATTAATTTTATTAGATTGATTTTATTATTTGCTATTAAATATTTATTGGTTTTAATAACTGCTGATTAGTTTTCTAAATGCTTCCATCCCGTCACACGGACATAGACATAGGGGCCACGACTCTGAGCTGAGCGCACATTCGTACACTGCCACACAGCCGCAGAGGTGTTTATATAACCAGGATGGGCTGTGTTAAGCTGGCCATACACTAGGACGATTATCGGTCCCAGCAGGGGGCGAGGCGATAAACGAGACAATTTCCCGCTAGGGAAATGTCCCATTATCGGCACCATACACCTCCTCTGCTGGCACCGATAATCTTAGCAAAAGAGGGGAGGGGGCAGCGCTCTCTGATGCTGCTGCTTTATATCTATGTGCAAAGCTGCTCTGACAGCTTTGCAGGTATACTTTAAAACTGTCAGAGCAGCATAGTACATAGCTATACAGCAGCGGTTATTGCATGCATAATACAGATAAGAATCAGCCGAAGCCGCGCTTCACACAGCGCGGATTAGGCAGATCCCTGTCTGTACTACCCCTGCAATAGCCGCTGCTGTATATTTATGTACTATGCTGCTCTGACAGCTGTAACGTATACCTTCATAGCTGTCAGAGCAGCTTTGTACATAGATATAAAGCAGCAGCAGCTCTGTACAGCAATCAGCTTGCTGATTGGCTCCCTTAAAATATCAGGAGCTTTCTCCGATTTAAATCAAACATGCTGAAATATCAAATAATCACACAAGAGCGTTTCTGGTGCGTTTATTTGACGTCTCAAAAATTCATCTGTACCATTCACTAGAGCGATTATATGCCCGATCACCCGATAATTGGGAGATCGGGCCGATAATCGTCTAGTGTATGGCCAGCTTTAGATTCACCAGCGCACGTAAGGGGTGCCTTGGGATGGGGAGTGAAATATAAGTCACAGTGTACTGGCACTAAGTATCCCTAAGCAATGCTTTTACATATTATGTGAAATACAAGCACAGTCTCATGACAGTATTTAGCTTATTGTAAGAAATAAACAAAAAGTGTGATCACTACAGAAAAAAAAAATTAGAAAAAAATATGAAAAGCAATTTTTTTTTTGAAATAACATAATATTAGTAATAAATCACAAATAAAACAGTATCAGCAATTTTAAGATGAATGAAATGCATCAACCTCGTGAAATATATCCCTAAGTGCCTGAAATAGATAAGTGTGTACCCCACCCCCTCTCCCACTTTCCCTGCACTGACATGACCTGAACCAAGGCACATATTTTAAAGCAAACAGACCTTAGTTAATCTTCACATCCAGATCTGCATTCGGAGCATTTGTCCTTGCACACCCGTCCTGTACATTCCCTACATCCCGCTTCCCCTTTCCTTCCTCTACGCGATACTTAGAAAGCAAACCCCAGAGTTACGCTCTGATGGGAATCTCCCGTAGATGCATGTGCAGTACGGCCGCTCTCAGATGAAGTCATGACACCTGGTGCACACTCATCTCAGGATCGTGGCCATAATCATAAGAAATTTGTGTATTGTCATTTGTAATTCTAGTTATTTTTCTATGGAGGGTTTGCAGTAATCCTCTCTCATGGCTGCTTGTCTTCATTAATTAGCAGCACGGGTCTCTGACTGTTCATAGGCAGAACCTTTTGGATAAACAGCTTCAAACTTAACTCAGAATTATCTCCGCTGCAGTGGGACCAGGCAAAAGGCTTTTATTCTTTTTATGCAGGAAAATACTTTGTTGTTATATACAGCAGAAATGCTCAGTAACTATATATTTACATTGCAATTAAAGTTGAACTCTGAATTATCACCTGTGAACTGTAATTCTGCTTCTCCTGCCGTGTTGATTGTTGTTGATGAGGAGATTTGATCATTTTCTTTTTGCTGCTAATCAGACTCTGGATTAGAGCAGAGATGTAAAATGTGATCATACATTGTCATACCCCATTTCCATTTGGGTGTTGGTCTGCGGCTAGAATGGCATTTTTTTCAAAAAGGCTGTTTTATAGCATCCAGTTGTGAATTTCAAATCGATTGCTTCTGCACTACAGTTTATCATCCAAATAATGAAGATGCAGCGGGGAATGGTAAGTATTAATGTAACCCCAACCCTTATCCTAATCATTACTCTATCCCTCCCCTTCCATTACCCTAACCTTAACCCTGTCCTCAATGCAGGTCCCAAAGAATTCCTTCCCCATAGCCTAACCCTAAGACTCCTCTCCCCGCAGCCTCACCTTACAACTCCTAGGAGTCCTTATAGACTCCTAATCCTAAAACTCCCCATAGACTCTCCTGTAAAACTCACTTGTCCGGTCCAGTGCGGTGGATCTGCAGCTGAGTTTTCTGAATTACTGATTGGGTAAATATGCCGAAAAATAGATTCATCATACTTACCCATTCATTAGTAACAGTTTCCAATTAGTACATTTCCTCTACTCCTTAACTTAGACTGTATAGAGATTGGAAATATAGATTGCAAATATATTGAACAAACATTAAAGGTACTGTCATTTTTACTTCTGTTAAAGAAAAAATAACTACAGTATTCAAAAATAAAAACCAAACAAAAAAAAAACCAAACCTCACTATTTACATTTTCAGTGTTGTAACAACGCATCATCATTAATAAATCAGTAACAGTATTGCTATCAGTAACAGGCAAATGTTATAAATAAGAAAATTGACTGTGTATGATATAGGTGCAAGGATCTATTGCTGATTATATCACCTGATAATAGAAGATATTATAATAGATGTGTCCAGGTTATTGGTCAGGACACAGAAATGATGATGGTAAAATTATTTTGCCTTCAATTCTAATTCCTTGTCCTTTCTGTGTCATCTTTCTAGTGTAGTTTTATATAGCAGCATAAATACTGTATTACTTACATAGAACATGTGAATGAAAAGCTAACATCATCATTAATAAGTCCTTTTGTTATCAAGGCATGTGCAGCAAATATTCCTCCTATAATGATGTCTCCTTCCTTGGAATACACATAGTCAAATACATATTCCTTCATTATCAGGTCACATCCAGGTGTTGAATTCAGGGCTGCAGATTTGCAGATAGGAGCACACAGCACTAACATCCACAACAGTCTCAGTAACAGAGTAGATAGAACTTTGGTGACTTTCAGTGACATAGTAGAAGAGTCTTTTCTGTCAGCACTGACAGCAGCTGGGATGCTAAGGACACAACTGGCAATCTGGTAACTGGTGAGACAGGGGCAGCTTTTTATATGTTATGTCATGTATTCCTGTACTTAGATAAAAATATAAATAAACCTACAGGGGAAAAGCAGAAAGCAAACATAACTCACCAGGAATCAGCTCACTATAGATCAGTAAATTATTTTCTAATACAGTAATTATTTTATATTTTAGAAATGTATTACAGGACAAAAAACTTACAACTTTGGTTGAGTTAACAATTTAAACATTTCTCTAGGATAATGGACCCATGTTGTTTACTTTAGCAGGCAGACTAGTTTTATTATAAAATGTAGGAATGTTGCTGTTACTATAGTAACTAGGATCGCACACCATGCCACTTCCGATGACATCACATTTTGGCTCCCGGCAGGGTTGCCGACTCCCCCGGAATGTCCGGGAGACTCTCGAAATTCAGGCAGTACTCCCGGTATCCCGGGAGAGCCAGCAAATCTCCCGCAAGTGACTTGAGGCCCGTGGTTTTACTGAAACCACGGCCTCAAGTCCTGCCCCCCTGCCTAGAAACACTAGTATACTAGTGTTGCTAGGCACAGGAAGGGACTTGATGACACAATCTGCGGCATCAAGCCCCGTCCCGACCCCTATTTCAACAAAAAAACGGGTCAGTATGAGCAAGGGGCAGAGCCTAATGACGCAATTAGCATAACCGTGTCATTAAGCCCCGCCCCTCCATGCGTCGCTAGCTTCTCTCCGGGATCTCCCAGAGAGAAGCTGCCAAAAGTCGGCAACCATGGCTCCCGGCCTGTGAGCCCGGTGCTATCCACGAACATGGTACCACTGGGGGGGAATACACAGGTGGGTAAGCTTATCTTCTTTACTGTCCTATTTAAATGTGTGCTGTTTTTGTATTCTTAATGACCTGAAGAAAGTACAAATAAAGTACTAAAACATCAGTGGACACGTTGTGCTTAGGCATATATTTACAGAATCTCAGAGTGACGCTTGTTGGACTGTTTATGTGTTACATGTCACCGTGCCAGTCGGTCCAACATGTATTGCACTCATCCGTCATCTCCAGTCCCCCGCTGCTATCCTGGCTGCATGTATTTTCTGGCTCTGAGCACCGCTGTAGCCTCGATGTACTCAGAGCCCTCTGTTTACCTTTTGCATGATTTAAGGGCAGCCAATCAGAAAGTGAGGGCTGGCTGCTGCTGTCCAATCTCTGGACAACAGACTATATTTAAGCTCTGGCAGTGTCAGTATCCAACTGCCAGTTATAGCATCTGGATCTCCAGCCTGTGACTAGCTTCTCTTGTGTATAGTGCCTTGTGCTTTTGCCTTGTACCATTGTGACTTCTGAGTTCCCTTATCAATCCTGTTTCCTGCCCAGTTACCTATAGTATTGCCTTCGTTCTCCTGCATGTTCGTTGCACCTGTGTTTGTTCTCTCCATTCCCCATGTGTTTGTGTGTTCTCCCCTTTGGGGAGGGGGGATTCACTGGCTGTTTGGAGTGCCCCTGTCTGTCCGTTGCCAGTCTATCACCGCTTTTTGCATCAGGACTAGTCTCTTCTAGTACCTCTACTCCCACTACCATAGTTTCTTATTATCTTTGACTAAGGAACAGGTATTAAAAGAACTTTTAAAGCTGAAAGTGCATAAAATCAAAGGGACCAGTTGGGATACATCCTAGGATACTAAATGAGCTTAGAGGGGTGCTGGAAAAACCATCAACTGAATTAATCACTCAGGACCTGATTCACACTTAAGAGCGCGATAGTTTCCTAAATATACGCAACTAATAGCAATAAAACTCCCTCTGCACGCCCCCGGTTTTCAGGTTCTTATGTGACTTACGAGTGCCATAGGGCTTCCTTAACTGTAGGTTCGCATTTGAATGCGTAGGGATAGTACTTAGGAACTTAACTGTATATTTGGTTTAAATGCCTCTCTCCACCCAAATCTTCGAATCTGCCTAGTTACTTATTCATGGAATGCCCATTTGTGCGTATGTTACTACAAACCTAGAGATTTTAAGTTCGTAGTGTATATGCACGGAATTTGCAAACTTAAGTCCAACGCAAATAGCGTATAAAAGTTACTACGCATGCACAGTGCATCCGTTCTTAAATATACGCACCTAAAATCGGAAGAATTGTTAAGTGTTAATCAGGTCCTCAGTCACTAATAATTGGGATGATTCCAGAGGACTTGAAAATAACACATGTTATTCCTTCCTTTATAAAAGTGGAAATAGGGAAGAAGCAGCAAACTACTGAAGAGTGAGTCTAACATCAGTAGTAGGGAAATTGATGGAAACACTGTTAAAAGAATTTTTTGACTGGGTTAGTAAAGTATTAGATGAAGGGGGAGCTGTAGACATAGCTTATCTAGATTTTAGTAAGGCTTTTGACACTGTGCCACATAGCAGACTATTAAGTAATCTGGAAACCTTGGTATTGGGCTTAAAGATAGTTGCATGAATATGATCTTGGTTACAGGAAAGACTACAAAGGGTTGCAGTAAATGGAATCCTTTCAGGGGATGATAAGGTAACCAGTGGAGTACCCCAGGGTTCTGTACTTGGACCAGTGCTATATAATATCTTTATAGGTGATACTGCCTGTGGTATTGAGAGGAAAATATTCATTTTTGCAGAGGATACAAAGATATGTAACAGGGTAGACATGCCAGTACGCAGGGCCAGCGGAACCCGGTAAGCGGGGTAAGCATGGCAGGGGGGCGCCAAGCCAGAGAGAGGCGCTCCTCTCTGCCTGCTATCCTCCACTGGAATATGATGGGCCGACTACTGGGTATAAACTGTGCGGAACCTTTGTAAGCAAGGGGGTGGGGGGCGGCAGGCGGTTCAGATACCCCTCCTCGCTCTGGAGAACCGCAGGCAGCTTCTCTGTGTAGCTGCCTCAGACACCCATACAGGAATTTCCTTGCCATATGAGCTGCCTTCCGGAGGAGGAAAGTGCAGCTGAGGAAGACTCAGTAAGCTATAAAAAACATGATGGGGGGTGGCTTGTGGCACATTATGGGAGTACTAGGTGGGTGTTACGGCACCGCCGGATTTACCTAGGATGAGAACCGAGGTGGTCATCTGGAGAGGGAGATGTAGGTGTACTGGTACCCCGGGTTTACCTAGACAAAACCAAAGTGACCAGAAAGAGAGAAAGAGGAAGCCAAGTAACTCACCGGTTTGTAGAGCCTGAAGTCGGACCGAGCATTCGCTAGAGCCCCAAATGGTGGGGATAGACTGGAGCAGGTAGGAATCCATCAGGTTACGCCCCTTAGAGATACCTGGAAGAGGGAAACGGGGCAGCAGGGAATGGATTAGATAAAGCGGGTAGAAAACAATAGTAGTACCAGAAGAGACTGGACTAAGAAAAACTACAAAAAACATAAAACAGAGACTGCAGACTAGAGAGGGATCACAGGACAAACAAGACTGACGGACAAACTGGGACTTACTCACACGCACACACTCACACACTCAAACCAATTACCCAAAGGGCACAAACACAGGCTCACAGGAGAAGGCAGGGAATAGAACAAAGGGTAACTACAACAAGGTGGGAGAGAAGGAAAAGATACAATGGGGTATACAGGCAAGGATCAAGGCAGGATAAAAGAGGGCACTCAGGAAGCAATAAACCACACTATAGAACAATACAAGGCAGGCACAGATACTGGAGAAACAGAGTCTATAACCACTTTGATGAAGAGATTGAATGACTCTGGTCCAAATAGACTTGATCCTCTTGGCGATCCTTTGAGAGTCCGAGCAATGCTCCACCGCAGGCTGGAGGAAAGAATTTGCTTGTGGATGATATCCGTAAGTGCAGAAAAAGGGGGACACTTTAGTGGAACAATGAGAAGTATTGTTATACGCGAACTCAGCCCACGAGAGGTTCTGAGTCCAGTTGTCCTGGAACTTTGAAGTGTAACATCGAAGGTACTGCTCCATACTCTGATTAACACGTTCGGTTTGACCATTAGACTGTGGGTAGTTCCCGGATGATAGACTAACGTTGATGCATAAATTCCTGCAGAATGCTCTCCAGAACTGGGCAATGAACTGAGACCCTCTGTCGGAGACAATGTCAGTAGGAAGGCCATGGAGATGGATGATATGGGTCACAAACAGATCAGCCAGTTCCTGAGCCGAAGGCAACCCCACCAGAGGTATAAAATGGGCCATCTTGGTGAATCTGTCCACTACCACCCAGATGGTGGTATTCTCAGAGGAATCAGGTAAGTCTGTCACAAAATCCATGGACAGGTGAGTCCAAGGCCATCTCAGAATAGGAAGGGGAAGAAGAAGACCTGCTGGAGAAATCCGGGAAGATTTATTCTGGGCGCAGACTGTACAGGCATTGATGAATTCCCTAACGTCTTTACTCATGTCGGGCCACCAAACAATCCGAGACAGTAATTCCAGTGTCTTTTGGACCCCAGGATGGCCGGCAGACTTGCAATCATGAATCTCCATCAGAACGGCCTTTCTGAGGTTTTGCGTGACAAAAAGACGATTTGGAGGAATACGGCTTGGACCTTGATCTTAAGATTGTAAGATCAGAGAATGAAGATCTCTGGTCAGTTCAACAATGATAGATGATGAAGGAACAATAGGAAGGGTGGGAGAAGTGGGGCATGTTCCATAGCAAACGATCGTGATAAAGCATCGGCCCGTTTGTTTTGTGAGCCGGGATGGTAGGTGATCACAAAATTGAATCTAGTGAAGAACAAGGCCCACCTGGCCTGTCGGGGATTTAACCTCTTGGCCGCTTCGATATAGGCCAAGTTCTTGTGATCTGTAATTACCACGATGGTGTGAATCGCCCCCTCCAACCAATGTCTCCACTCGTCAAACGCCATCTTAATAGCGAGCAACTCCCTGTTGCCTACATCGTAGTTTCTCTCAGCAGACGAAAACTTCTTGGAAAAGTAGGCACAGCAGTAAGTTTTCAGGTCAAGCGGATCTTGCTGAGAAAGCACCGCACCGGCACCCAAGTCCGAGGCATCGACCTCAATGATGAATGGAAGATCAGGATCCGGATGTCGGAGAATGGGCGCTGAGACAAATGCTTGCTTGAGATCATGGAAGGCCTTGACAGCCACTGGTGGCCACTTGCGGGGGTCAGCCCCTCTCTTGGTCAGATCTGAGATAGGGGTAACCAGGATCGACAGACCTTTGATGAATCTTCTATAGTAATTAGAAAAACCAAGGAAACGCTGAGTAGCTTTCAAATTGCTAGGTTGTACCAAGTCCAGGATGGCTTTTACTTTAGAAGGGTCCATAGAAAAACCTTTAGGAGATATCATGTATCCCAGGAACGTGACCGAATCCACCTCAAACTCGCATTTCTCGGGTTTCGCAAAGAGGTGGTTCTCCCTCAGACGAGCAAGGACTAACCGCACGTGTCTCCTGTGTGAGGTAATGTCGAGATAGACGACAATGAATTTACCAAGGTAATCCCGAAGAATTTCATTAATTAAGTCCTGGAAGACAGCAGGAGCATTACAGAGTCCAAACGGCATGACTAGGTACTCGTAATGCCCTGAGTGGGTGTTGAATTCTGTCTTCTATTCATTTCCTTTGCGAATTTGGACCAAATTGTAGGCCCCTCTAAGATCAATCTTGAAGTATACTACTGCTCCCCTGAGCTGGTCGAATAAATCGGAGATCCGTGGAATCGGGTAGGTATTCTTCACCGTGATTTTATTCAATGTCCTGTAGTCAATGCAAGATCTCAGAGAACCATCTTTCTTACCCACAAAGAAGAATCCTGCACCCACTGGAGACTTGGAGGGACGGATGAATCCCTTACGGAGGTTGTCCTGGATATATTCGTCCACAGAAACGGATTCAGGCCTGGAGAGTGAGTAGAGTCTTCCTTTGGGGAGCTTAGCTCCTGGAATTAAATCGATGGCACAATCAGAGTCACGTTGAGGAGGTAGTTCTTGTGCGGCTTCATCTGAGAAGACATCTGCAAAGTCCATGTACTGAACTGGAAGACCGGATGGATTGATCTGTCCTAGGCGGATAGGTCGAGAAAGACAGTCTTTGACACACCTCTCGCTCCAACCAAGGATCTCACCTCTGGTCCAATCAATACGAGGATTATGAATCTGTAGCCAAGGATGACCGAGAACAATATGGGCAACCGGACAACGAATAATGAGGAACTCTAAAAATTCCGAATGACAGACTCCGAAAGAGACTGCTAACCCCTGATAGGCTAGCAGTTTACTGACTATCAAATGAGGAACGTCCACTGCCAGAATAGATGACGTGATGCAGAGCACGCGACTGCCCAAACCTCAGACACAGCTCCCACGTACTTTTGTTTACATGCCGTGATTGGCATGTCGGCAGCAGCGTGGAGCGAAGGGAGAAGAATGCGGAAGTGACGGCTGTGGCGCAGAGGACTAGGAGAGGTAAGTAAACAGCGTGTAACAGTGGGGGGCTAGAAACATATGATAGAAGTACAGTGGGGGGAATAAGTGGGAGCTGGAGATACATGATGGGAGTACTGGGGGGGACTGGAGACACATGATGGGAGTACTGGGGGGACTGGACACACATGATGGGAGTACTGGGGGGCCGGTGACACATGATGGAAGTACTGGAAGGGCTGGTGGCACATGATCGGAGTACTGGAAGGGCTGGTGGCACATTATGGGAGTACTGGGGGGACTGGTGGCACATGATGGGAGTACTGAAGAGGCTGGTGGCACATTATGGGAGTACTGGGGGAGGACTGGTGGCATATAATGTAAGTACTGTGGGACTGGTATAAAGGAGAAGGGTGCAAATTTATTTTTTCCAGGGGAGGCACCAGACATGCTAGCAGTGGTCCTGCCAGGAGGGGTACACAAAATGAGGGATGATCTAGGTAGACTGGAGGAATGGTCAAGAGTGTGGCAACTGTACTGTAGTTTAATGGTCAAAAATTGCAAAATCATGCCCTTGGGGCACAAAAACCCAAAATCTCAATATATAATTATTGTCACTATATTAGAAACTACCAAGGAGGAAAGGGATCTACGAATCAATTCATTTTATAGCCAATCAATGTAAAAAAGCAATGAGAAAGGCAAGTCAGATGCTTGGTTGCACAGGGAGAGGAATTAATAGCAGAAAGAATAGAAATAGTGATGCTTCTTTATAGATCATTAGTAAGACCTCACCTAGAATACTGTGTTCAGTTCTGGAGGCCATATCTCCAGAAAGACATAAATACATTAGAGACTGTGCAAAGAAGAGCAACTAAAATGGTCCATGGCCTTTGTAACAAATCATACCAAGAAAGGCTAGAGGAATTAAACATGAATAGCTTGGAGCAGAGAAGGGAGAGGGGGATATGATAGCAGCTTTCACATATATCAAGTTATATTTATTTATTTATTAACAGGTGTTTATATGGCGCCATCAGATTACGTAACACTTTAAAATTTTAACAATCATTATAACAGGACTGGGTGGTAACAGACAGACTGGGTGGGTATGAGGCCCTGCCACAGGCTTACACTCTATAGGATATTAGGGATTGACAAATAAGCGGACCAGCCAGCTTGCATGGTAAAAGAGCTCAGTGCTCTGTATGATCCAGTCACACAGCAGTGTTAGTAACAGAAATGAGGGGAATTTTAGTATAGAATGAAAGAGAGCAAGTTTGGTTTAATCATGAAGTGAGGGTCATATAATAAAGTTGTTGTAAATAATAGTGTAGACAAATGTTATGTAGGTTGTGGAATTTGGTACGCTTGTCTGAAGAGATGAGTTTTGAGGGAGCAAAAGTTTGGAGAGTAGAGGATAGTCTTAGTGGGTGAGGAAGGTTATTCCAGAGAGTGGGTGCAGCCCGGGAGAAGTCCTGTAACAGGGAATCAGAGCATTTGTTTAGTGTTGAGGAAAACTATGCCTTGTGTATGTCTTGTAAAGATCTGAGAAAGCAAGCTGGGATGTTTCTTGAGATGAGTGAAGATAAGTATGTGGGTACAGTCTTGTTGATGGCTTTGTAGGTTAGCAAAAGGATCTTGTATTTGATTCTGTAAAATACAGGTAACTAATGTAGAAACTGACAGAGTGGAGAATCTCTTGAAAAGCATTTAGCAGGGAAAATCAGTCTAGCTGCTGCATGCAATATAGACTGTAAAGGGGTAATTTTATATGTATATATGTGGGAGTCCAATGAGGAGAGCATTACAATAATCAATGTGTTAGATGATTAGAGCTTGAATGAGAGTTTTTGCAGGATCAGAGCCTTGAGAGCTATAGAGCAGTGTGTACCTTGAATCCCTTTCCCTAGCTGACTGATTTTTCTTAACGTCTGCTAAACTGCAAGCCTGGGCTTGAGTGGCAATACCAAGTGCTGTCTGTAAAGTTTTGGCAACAAAGGCTTCATTAGCTAAGTTGGAACACAGGTGGAACAATGGGTAGCCTGATCAGCACTTCCCTCATAATCCTCACATGGTATCTGATGTTTATCTTGTCCCACAGCACTGCTGTATTCCATTATCTGCATGTGCATGCCGGGCAGACAGACGTCTGTCCGCTACCGGAACTGGCATTATCATAGAAGGTGGTGGCTGTCTCCCAGAACCATGTCAGCACAATGGTAATGCATACAGGGCATAGACTAGCAGAGTTGCAAGGATGGAGTAAGCTGATTGGGTGCGGAGAGGAGAAAGACTGCAGGAGAAAGGGAGGAGAGCAAAAATGTAATAATAGACACAGTAAGAGTTGATAGAGACAAGACAAAAGGGGTGAAAGGCAGAATAGTGAGCAACAGTGGAGTTAAGTGAGAGATTAAGGGGGAGGAGATAAAGCAGTAGGAGAGGAGAATTGTGACAGGACAGAAGTGATAAAAGGTAAACTCAGTGGTTGAAGTGAAAATTTAGAAGTGGCGGTATAGAAACAAAGAAATAATAGAAGTGAATAAATATTTGTAGATTTTTTATTCAATCAGTAGGAGAAGTGATGATATGGCATACTCATGTATACTGCCTAATTTTGAGCTCTGCATAAATGTATTCATCCAAAGACACAGGAACAAAGATGAATCACATTCAGTTCCCTAGGACTATAGGATCATCCTATCTAAAACCCTCTACCTCGTTCTGCCCTTACTCCTAACCCATTGGACCCCTTTTGAGCCTCCCCTACTGAAGGAAGCCTAAGTCCCATCATGGCATTTATCCCCACTCAGTCCTATTTGGCCCTCGTTTGTCTTAAGTTAGTTTGAAGCTACCTCCAACTCTAAGCATCTTGTGATGAAATGTAATATTTACCTTTATCATAAATGTTAAATGTTAGATGGTGAGACAGTAAATACAATGGATTGAAACCGGACTTCTGTCACTGTTATGCTTCGGGCACAGAAGCAGCAAGGATCTGATGCCAAATGCCCATTGGATCCACTTCCATGCAGGAGAGGCCATTCATCTCTATCGCAAAGTAATCTGG
The DNA here is from genome assembly GCA_011038615.1 of Limnodynastes dumerilii. Classification (NCBI taxonomy): domain Eukaryota; kingdom Metazoa; phylum Chordata; class Amphibia; order Anura; family Limnodynastidae; genus Limnodynastes; species Limnodynastes dumerilii. The sequence continues at coordinate 40,444 of WWET01006377.1, forward strand.
CAACAGACCCAAACCCTGCTGCGTTTTCATGTAAAATGATAACACATTGGAAGTCTGCATAGAACAGTTGGTTCCCCATTTCCTTAGCATACATCAGCGCTGCCCCATACCACCCTCCCAATTTCAAAATTAGAAAATCTGGATCATGAAAATCTAGATTTGTACCAAAAGTGTAGGTCTGCACATTTATAGTAGCCATATATTATGGTTTTCTAATCCTAGTAAATGGAAAATGCCCCTTTTTGCAAAGTCTGGATCTGGTCCAAAAAGTAATCTTCTGTTGTTTGCATGTATTGGCAGTGGCAGTAACTGCTTTCTTCTTTTCTCTAATCTGCTTGTCAGCTTTAGTTGGCTAGATTTTATTTCTTTAATATGTCAGGTGAATAGAGGTTAGTTTGTTACAGACAGAGCGTGCATTCCATAGGGCACATTTTATGGATTTTGGGAGTGATGGGAGACATGTGATGTGTTTAAGGTTCTCTGGGTTTCTATTGTGTCCTGAATAGGATTGATTTGTATGTGAAAGGTGTGGAGGCCCTGGATTTGGAGAGATGTCACCAGCTAGCAAGAGAAGCAAAGACAGATATAGAAGAGGATTGCGTGATCTACAGGTGGTCAGATTATGCTGACTTTTTGTTGAAATTGGAGACAAACATTGAATGTAGGAAAAGAGTAATGGGTGTTAAGTAGTGGAGAGTAGATCAGAGTTGAGGAAATGAAGATGTGAGGGATGTGAGTGTGGGGGAGTAAATGGTGTTGCAATATAAACAGAAATGCTGTGTAAGGATAGTAAAAACAATAGGATGCTAAACATTTTCGGTGAGCAAGTGTGTGTAATAGAAGTGTATTTTATGAAGTAAATGTTTGGGGACTATGCTTGTGTAGCTGTAGAGGAAAGAATTGTAGATATGAAGGAATAAAATGCAGACATAATAATAAAGCATGGCTGTAAATACAGAAAGGTATGTGCCAACAAATGATGTCGTCCAAAGTATCCCCTAAAGGATCAAGTAGAGTTTTAGCTTGTTGCAGTGTAGGTCCGGCAATCCTGAAGGAAGCAATCAGGATCATCCATTGTTTCTTGTGCAGTGGCACAAACTTTTAAGTAGGTGTCTAATGTTGTCCTTAGTTGCAGAGATGGTATTCAGCTGTTTCCCTCTGTTTTCCTTCTGTTTAGCTCCAGTTTAACTCTAAATTTTACACACACTAAAAACCTATGCACTTAGAAAATATGCACTAATTGCAGCCTACTCTATCCTATTTAAGTATAGCTATATCAGGTGAGGATGATTTCTAATAGACTACAAAGACTCCTCCCACCACAAGGCCATAAAGCCTTGAAATAACAAACAATAAGGCCCTGGAATGTTAGACACAGTTTACAAATCTCTATATGTAAAAATATCTAAACAACAACAAAACTCTTATGGCATATTACCTAATAATTATGTTTATATCTGCTATACAAAGATAGTCAACAGCAGAAAAACTCTTATTGCATATTACCTAATAATGATGTTTATATCTGCTATACAGAGATAGTCAACAGCAGCAAAACTCATTGCATATTACCTAATAATGATTTTTATATCTTCTATAGAGAGATAGTCAACAGCAGCAAAACTCTTATTGCATATTACCTAATAATCATGTTTATATCTGCTATAGAGAGATAGTCAACAGCAACAAAACTCTTATTGCATATTACCTAATAATCATGTTTATATCTGCTATAGAGAGATAGTCAACAGCAACAAAACTCTTATTGCATATTACCTAATAATCATGTTTATATCTGCTATAGAGAGATAGTCAACAGCAACAAAACTCTTATTGCATATTACCTAATAATCATGTTTATATCTGCTATAGAGAGATAGTCAACAGCAACAAAACTCTTATTGCATATTACCTAATAATCATGTTTATATCTGCTATAGAGAGATAGTCAACAGCAACAAAACTCTTATTGCATATTACCTAACAGTCAGTGATCGCGTTATCACTGGCACACTTTACTATTTGTCCCATGCGTATGGATACCGCATGGGACTTTCTGCAGTTTGTGGTTTTTGTGTTTTTTTTCTTCCTGGATCCGGCTCACTCACTGACAGGCTCAGACACTAGTGATAGGCCGTCAGTAAAGCCTATGAGTCATCACTGCATACAGAGAGAAAGACGGAAGTCTCCAGCTCTAGCAATGACTCATTCACACAAGTTTCTCTCACATGGTGTCATGTCACCTCCCCTGCTGCAGAGACCTTCTCCTGCTTATCCACAGCCAGGATCATAAGGTAAGATTTCTGGGTTCTTGTGGGTAGAACTTTGAATGCATTAACACTATCTATATACAAATTTCTGTGTATACCACCCACACTTAGGGCTGTTCGTATTACACAAATCTGTATTGTTTATAATTATTAATTATTGGGGTGTCTGCTCATGAATTATACACACACAAAAACACAGATACTGAAAATGCCCAATGGAAATCAGTATATGATATATATGAGATTTAGCCAGTTCAAAGTTATGCATCCACAGAGAACCACTGTAAGCTGACAAAACATTATCCCAGAGGTCAAGGCAGGAATGGACGGAGATCGGATGCACTTCAACCTCCATTAGAGCGCCCGGTGTCACACGTTACCCAGACAAATAAGTGTGAGTAACAGACCTTATTATATATAGTTGGATTTAAAGAGTATTGTAAAAATTGCTATTAATACATACATTACTACTCTTATTAAAAGAGTTTCAGTTTTATTTAATGGACTCATAACTTTGAACTGGCTAAATCTCTTTAGATTTTCAATTTCATATTGAAGATTATTGAATACTGCTATCTCTATAATTTTTAGCGCAGTCCACTTAACTATGTACTATGTACTACTAACTTTGTATTGTTATAACTCACACATATTGTAGTTAAATATCTAGAAAACACAGAAAAAAGTGGAAAGTGGCCAAAAATAATGGCTAATTCCACAAGGGGAATATGGGATGCACACACAATATGAAGCAGAGACAGCATTGCATAGGCCTTAAAAGTTCAAATTTTTATTATAAATTCATCTTAAAAATTGTTTAAAAAAGTTTTGGGTGAAATATAAACTACAAAAGCAGTAAACAAAGATATATATTCTTGTTCCCACCGCATACATCTTATATTGTCAGCATCTCAGACATACATATTAGCAGTGGCTATAAAGAACGTTACTACCTTTTACCACAGGATAAGTTGACCCAGGATATACACGAGACACATGTCCCTAGTAATTTAACTAAAGGGGAATGGCGGGCACTAAAGGAGATGCGGGACTGGCCAGATGTAGTAATTAAGCCCTGAGATAAGGGGGGCAATATTGTGCTATGGCCTAGTAAACTGTACATATTAGAAGCTAAACGCCAACTTTTAGACCCCCTATGTTATCGGAAACTACTAGGTAACCCCACTGAGGAATTCCTCAGAGCATACAATATCATCTTGTTGGAAGCTAAACGGGAAGGGGTTACAGACTCTTGACTTCTTGATGGTGTCTCATTCCAAAACTACCTGTTTCTACTTGCTCCCTAAGGTGCATAAAGATGCCAAGTGCCCCCCGGGACACCCGATAGTATCTGGGAATTTGTCCCTTACCGAAAATGCGAGCAAGTATGTAGATGCCTATCTCAGGCCCTTTGTCCTGTCCCTACCATCATACATCAGGGACATGCAAGATTTACTAGCAAGAATTGAAGACCTCTATGTGCCCCCCGGTACGTGGCTCGTCTCTTTTGACGTTGAATCGCTTTATTCTAGCATCCAACATGAAAGGGAGTCAAATACTTCATGAGGGCGGAAACACCAACAGCTCACAATGAGCTTTTGTTGGATCTCCTTGCCTTTATACTGAAAAGAAACCACTTTCTTTTTGATAACAACTATTTTCTCCAGTTCAGGAGCTCACCAATGGGCACAGCATGTGCACCAACGTTTGCGAATATATACCTGGGCTGGTGGGAGCAGGATGTTATCTTTTGGGAGGCCAATGAGGTGTACACACAATGTATACCTCTTTGGCTCCGCTACATAGACGACATCTTGCTCCTATGGCAAGGAGACCCCGCCTCCCTGGATACGTTCCTCTGTACATTAAATTCTAATGACATGAACCTAAGGCTGACTATGAACAAGAGCTCAGAACGCCTCGATTTCCTGGATGTCACACTATATGTGGATGAAGATAGTCGCCTGTGTACTGACCTCTTTCGCAAATCTACAGCGACCAACAGTATACTACACTGTAGTAGTGCACATCACTCCAGTGTTAAGACTCATATTCCTAAAAATGAATATACTAGGTTACGCCGTAATTGCTCTTCAATGACAAAATTCAAATTAAGGGCTGGGGAACTTGAAAGGAGACTGTTAGACAGAGGCTATTCTAAAACTTTACTAACAAAAGCCTATCAGTCAACCCTCAAGATAAATAGGGAGACACTGATACACCCAGTTAGGAAATCTAAAAAGGATGCAATCGTGAGGTTTATTACAGACTTTTGCGCGGAATCCAGTGCACTAACTAAAATTCTTAATAAACACTTACCGGTTTTGAAATCCAACCCTGTTCTGAATCGAGTTTTGACGGGCAGGGTGCAGATGTGTTGGTGCCGGATGAGGAATTTGAAGGACCGCGTTGTATTGTGCCTATATTCCTCTAGGATGAAGAAGAAAACCAATGTTAGAGGGTGTTATCCTTGTGGAACATGCAGCATGTGTTGCTTTTTTGTCTAAAACAATGAACATTAGTGATAGATTTGGTAAATTACATACATTCCAAATTTTTTCTAAACTTCAATTCAAAGGGGGTAGCCTATTGCCTCACTTGTACCTGCCACCTGAGATACATAGGCAAAACAATCAGACCCTTTCACCTCAGATTGATGGAGCACCTTAGGTCCAGCAAGAATGCTCATGCAGATGTAACCAGGGGCAAACCCTTAATACCTATTTATAGACACTTCTTGCAATATCATAACTCAAGCCCTCAGTGTCTCAAGCCATGCCTCATTGACCAAGTTAAATTGGACAGTAGGGGGGAGACTTAAATAAAATTCTGCTCCAGAAAGAAACAAAATGGATTTTTGCTTTACATTCTGTTGCCCCCTGTGGTCTAAATGAAAATGTCTCCTTCACCCCATTCTTATGATAGCATCCAACCTTACATTGATCCTTCTCTGCACTATTATTCTCCTTTTAAAATTTAAAAAGAGTTTCTAGAACTTATATGACTCCCCTATGAGCAGCAATTCCATACACCCTTATCTATTGTTATCAATATATATATTTGGGTATGGGGTATTTATAGCGAACTTACTGAAACTGATGTCTCCTTAAATTGTTGTAGACAGCATTTCTGTTGTTTCTTCTCATAATGGTGTCTGTATATGTTCCCCGAATCATTTAATCACAAGATATAGGTTGATGTGCTAATGTCCGTAGCACGTGAACAGGGTCTCTATGGCAACTTGATAAACAACTTTTTTCATCCTATTATGGACTTATCCTAATTATTTTATGAGATCATATTAATTATTGCTGCATATGTGTGGGAGGTTTGCATAATACATGAAAAACTTATGTTTTAATTATCTGTTATACAGTTTCCGGGTGCGTCCTAATATACCTCTCACCTGATTGGTTATCGCACACGCTATTTATACACACCTGGATCAAGCTACTCTCATCCTTGACAAAGCCTGTGTTGGGCCAAACGTGCGACGGGTGGTGTGGCCCGGCAGCTCCTCCTACAACGTATGACGTATCACGCAATACGGAGGCATTGAGTGAAGTCATTCTCCCGGCTGCCGGATGCCTTCGTTTTTGTTTTTGTTTCACAGTGTCCTCCTGTGGTAAAAGTAGTAACGTTCTTTATAGCCACTGCTAATATGTATGTCTGACAATATAAGATGTATGCGGTGGGCACAAGAATATATATCTTTGTTTACTGCTTTTGTGGTTTATATTTCGCCCAAAACTTTTTTTAACAATTTTTTAGATGAATTTATAATAAAATTTTGAACTTTTAAGGCCTATGCAGTGCTGTCTCTGCTTCATATTGTGTGTGCATCCCATATTCCACTTGTGGAATTAGCCATTTCCACAATTAGGAATTTCCACTTTTTTCTGTGTTTTCTACTGTGTTTCCAATTAGGAGGGGACCCGAGTAGCACCATAGCCCCTGAGCATCATTATTGATTGATATATTTTATCTGGTGCGGCACTGCCTGTGTTTCTGGACTACAAAGTAGATGATATCTATGACCACAAATGGCTAGCACTGATAGAGCATTGTGGACAAGTAAGCAAAACTTTGCAATTTAGCTTAAAGAGGTCTATTTTCATGGTCATATCCTGTCCTCTGAATGTTATAAAGTCGACACAGAAAAAGATAAAGGAGTCTTCCAGATGTCAAAGCCATTGGGTGTGTTATTGAGTGTGTGACATATCTGGCCAAATTTATGCCTCAACTTTTAGAGGTGTGTTTAAAAGAAGTTCTTTGTTTAGACTACTGGACAAGAAGGCAGTTTGACTCTGGCTTATGAAACATGATAAAGCAGTGCAGGAAATTAAATGTTTGGTCACAGTAACACCAGTGTTGAAGTATTATGATCTAACAAAACCAGTGATTCAAGCAAAACTAGACTGGAAGGACATCTTTAAGAAGCCTCTTCTATGTCCCCAAAATTACTTCAGAGCATTATGCTCACATTGCACCATTAAAACCTCAATGTAATCAAAAGCTAGGTCCTGTTAATATATGATTTACACAATAAGCAGAGCAACAGCTGTGACTGGGAAATCAGAAGCCAAACTGCTTTTACATGTCACACCACCTTCATGCCATCCAAGACCTTATAGTAAGGCTGAATTAGCTGTAGAGATAGTAAAAAATCTATGCAAAAAAGTAGTCAGTGACAATACAAACATAAGGAAGGCCATATTACATTGAAGGAACATTATTATTATTTATTATTAACTCTTAATTATATAGTGCCACAAATCGTCTGCAGCACTTTACAGAGAACATTAGATATTAACATCAGTCCCTGCCCCTGTTGGAGCTACATACTAAAGTCCCTAACAGATACATACACACTAGGGTTAATTTAGTCAGCAGCCAAGCGACCTACCAGTATGTTTTTGGCATTTGGGAAGCAACCCGAGCACCCAGAGGAAACGAGACACCAGGAGAATATACAATTCCACACTCTGACTAGACCGAGAATCAAA
>WWET01006377.1:57246-70933 GCA_011038615.1 Limnodynastes dumerilii
CTTCCATAGCCCTTTCACTCTCAATAAGAATTCCACTTGCCGTTTTGAGCCTTACGATGCCCTCCTTTGTTTTTTGCCTTTAATTTATATACCTAAAAAAGCTTTTGTCCCCTTTTTGTACCAAGTGGGCCAGTTTTTCTTCAGTTTGTGCTTTTGCTGCTCTGATAACCTTTTACGCCTCCTTCTGCTTTGTTAAATACACCTCCCTGTCATCATTACGATTGCTTATAATTCCGAAAGGCCGTCTTTTTTGCTTTCACTGTAGTTGCTACCTCTACTGGCTGAACTGGAACTCAGAGATTTAACAGTCACTATAGTGTTGTTTTTGCTTTTGAAGTTGATTATAATTTGCAGAGATGGAACATTTATATGATGTCATCCGTAAAGCCACATGGGGCCGCAGAACAGCATTACCAGCAGGAACTTTTTGCAAGAGATCCTCCAGAGGTTTCTTCCCCCTCTTTGAGGTAGAGAGAGGATCATACTCCTTCTTATAAGACTAACTGAGTACTATCCCTCATATCTTGAATAAACATTTGATAGTGCTTCCTGCTATTAAAGGCCCTAAGCACAGTGTTCAATATCAGGAATGGGGATTCATAATAGCCAGTCTTGGAAATGGATCCTACTCCCACCTATCTTTACCAATGCATTTCGAGTATGATATACTCTTTTTCAAGGCACCTTTAGAGAGAAAAGGTAAGGAAAATTAATGTGTGAAAGAAAAAATAGAGAAACTCTATATGAAACAAAGGAACGGTGATTGCGGTAGACTCTTGTGCTTCTTTTGAACTTATTTTGAATTGGCGCTGAGCTTTGGGACTGATATCACTTGTTACATAGTTGATGAGGTTGAAAAAAGACAACAGTCCATCAAGTTCAACCTATTTTGGATCTCCTGCGATCCCTATCTGTATATTTGAGGTTAATCCATATGAAGCAGCCTCCAAACTGTTGCAATCATAATAAATAAATAACATTTCTCCTTAGCTCCACTACTGTCCTCTATTTAAATTAGCGGTCCTGGTAACCCTGGATGTCCTTTTCTGCTAAAAATGTATCTAATCCTTTCTTAAACATATCAAGTGATTCTGCCATCACAACCTTTTCTGGCAGTGAAATCCACATCCTGACTGCCCTTACTGTGAAAAACCCTTTCCTTTGCTGGTTGTGAAACTTCTTTTCCTCTAACATTAATGGGTGCCCCTGTGTCCTACAGTCCTTGGGGTAAAAAGTTCCTTTGAAAGTTCTCTGTATTGACCCATGATGTATTTGTATATATTGATCATATTTCATCTTAGACTCCTCTTTTCTAAAGTAAACATGTCTAAACTGGCTAGCCTTTCCTCATAGTTCAATGACTCCATACCCTTTATCATTTTTTTTGCCCTTCTCTGAACCCTTTCTAGTTCCAAAATGTATTTTTTATGGATTGGTGTCCACAACTGAACTGCATATTCAAGATGAGGCCTTACCAATGAGTTATATAGTGGCAAAATTACACAGTCTTCCCTTTCATCTATGCCCCTTTCTATGCTGCTAATACTTTATTGGCCCTTGCAGCTGCTGCTTGGCATTGAGCATTATTGATATGTCTATAGTCCACAAGCACTCCCAAATCCTTCTCCATTAAAGATTCTCCTAAATCTACCCCATTTAATTTATAGATCACATGCTTGTTTTTGTTCTATAAATGCATAATCTTACATTTATCTATGTTAAATCTCATCTTCCATTTGGCCGCCCAATCCTCCAGTTTACTCAAGTCCTTCTGCAAAGACGCTACATCTTGCTCAGATTCTATTACCTTACATAGTTTAGTGTAATCTGCAAAAATGGAAAACTTGCCCTCTAAACCATCACCAAGGTCATTAATAAATATATTAAAAAGGAGTGGTCCCAGCACAGAACCTTGTATTTATTATTTATCACTACTGTATACATTTGTTATTTGTTGTTGTGGTTGAATAGGCAATAAGGTTTTATCTCTCAACAGTCTTGCTCTAGGTGCCAGTCTGTGGTGCGCTTAGTGTAGTGACAACTAACTATTTTTTCATGATATGCTTCTTCTCAATCAGTACTCAGTAGAAATACAAAATGTCGCTGACAAACTTAAAGCAGTCGAATCCTTGGAGGATTTTCATTCCAAATACGATAAAATGAAGAAAGAACTAGAAGATTCTGAATGTTTTTTTTTAAATTAATAACAAGAAAGAGAAATTCCTACGGGACAAAAATGACTATGATACTCACAAGGGGCCAGATACTGACCTAAGTGCACCTTATGGGAGCACAAGGGGCCTGATCCAGAACTACGCTGGCTGGCGTTAAGACACCAGCCAGCAGCGTAAGATCGGCTTAAAAGCTGATCTGCACATGCGCCGGGCAGGTGTTGATTGGGCGACCGTAGCAGCACCATAGTAATGCTGGAAGGGGCGTCCCCCAACATTACAATGTTCAGGTTAGTGTAGGTGGGCGGGGGGAGTTAGTTTAATGAGGGAGGGGTTAGCGTCCAAATGCTCCTGTGCAAGCGTATTTTCGCTTGGATTAGGCCGGCTAAAGTTAGGGTAGCCTTCAGCCGGCTTAAGCGAGGGAAAATACGCTCGCACAAGAGGAGTGTCGGGGAGAGTGAACGCCGATACGCTGTGCTTTACTAAGCACAGCACATTGGCGTAGTTCTGGATTAGGCCCAAGGTCATTATAGCTGCTCTTCCCGCTAAAGGTAGTAAATTCCTACCTGAACTTTTATGACCAAGTCTACGGCCTTACGGCCACATACTGTACCTGGTCGTAACGGAGCTTCGACCAAAACCCTAATTTACATGGCTATCTCCTATGGCGGAGATACAACCATCATAAATTAGGGTTAACACACCTTTATTGTACCAACTGGTGTATGTAATTCTGTTACATACGCTGGCCAGTACAATATCAAAAGTAGGTTGTGCGCAACCTACAGGACAGGGAAATTGCGATATCAAGAATCATAATTTCCCTATGGAACTTAAATCTTAATGAGCCCCAAGGTGTATATGTTGGACAGTGGCAAAAAAATTAGTAATAGAAGAAAGAATGTTTTATTGAATCACATGACCTCTGATGCATATTCCTCAGAAAGAGAGGGATAGAATGAAATTAACCCCATAAAGGGAGGGCCCATTAACGATCAGGTTTTTCAGGGACTCATGGGGGATCCTGTAGCAGGCTCTTCAGAAAAAACAGAAGGGGAGCACAGAAGGATAAAAAAAAGTGAGGTGAGAGAAAGCACAGGGATAAATGTCAAAGTAGGAGGTAGCTGTTTCTTCCTTATGTATCATTAAGTTGACAGACACAATTCTAATGAAAGAGCAAAAGAACATTTTTGAAAGGTCTCACGTTTTCTCCTATGGAAGATTTTGATGGATTTCAATTAGAAAAACACATTGAGCTATTTACTAGAAAGTTACTTTTCAGATCTTTCTTTGATAAAAATAAAGTACAGGAAGTATCTGACAAATCGTCACTCTCTTCTGAAAACAAAGAATTACAAGCTTTACACATTTTTTAAGATCTTGTTTATGAATCTATGAATGACTTAATGGAAGTATCCCCAAGAACCCTCCCTAAAACCCTCAAGAAACAATCTTATTTCTGCCCCAATGTTAATCTATGTCCTGCAATTCAGGTCTTTAAGAAAATGGAGTCTGAGGAATTTGACCATCTATTTCTTCATATACCTCCAAAAATGAATAAAATGAGTAAGACTGAGAGACAAGATCTCAAGGAAATGGAGAACTGGAATGATGTTGCAATAAAGCCTTCTGACAAGGGGGTAATATTGTGTTATGGGATAAACAATTATATTTGGTTAACTTTTTTATTAAAGCAATATGTTCAGCACATAGAACAGAATAACAATTGGCAATAGGCCAACAGCTTAAGGAGCTGAACATCAATAAACATGACAGATAACAGTTTTGTATAGGGTGGTTTGGTTCAGGGGGGGCCGCCAGAGAAATGCGGGAGATATAGACTATTGAGGATATTGCATTGGAGAAATTCCCCGGGGGGGGAGTGTGAAGAGGGAATCCATAGAAGGGAGATGTGGAGGGGTCACCACTTAAGAAAGGGAGCGGTAAAAGGGAGAGAGGAGTTAGAATGAATCAGGTAATTCTTCTCTTATTGTGGTAGAGGAAGTGGAAGTGACAGTGTGCCAGTGAGATTGAGGTAGGCATTGCAGTTGGGTTGGGAACCCAGCCAAGGGGACCAAATTAGGTAGAAAAGGTAATCTCGGTCATGGAGGTGATAGGAAATTTTTTCCATACTTGCAATGAACCAGATGAAGGCAGTGAGGGTCAACATTCGGGGAGCAAGTGGAGATTTCCAGGATTTGGTTATAAGGCATTTGGCCGCTGCCAGGATGTGTGAAATAAGTTTGGCTGAATGTTTATCGACATCTGGTACAGGCAGAAACAGAAGGAAAGTCCAGGGGTCCTTAGGTATAGGGAAGGAGAGAGAACAATTTAGCAGAGCAGAAACTCTGTCCCAGAAGGAAGAAATCACTGGGAAGGTCCACCATATGTGAATAAAGGTACAGAGTTGACCGTTCCCTCTCCAGCACAGGGGGGAGGCCTTGTAGAGAGCCTATCAAGGGTATAGTACCATCTATAATAGATTTTATATGCATTTTCCTTAACCCTAGTGGATATGGATGATTTTGCTATATGAGTCCTGATGGTTTCCCAAGTTTCCTCATCTGGGTGGGCCTAGGTCACGCTCCCACCAACTTTCGTGAGCATCCTGAGGGCCAAGCAGTGATGACAGTAGTAAATTGTAAAGTGTAGATATCATGCCTTTCCGAAGGAGTGAGGAGAGGTAGAGGGCCTCAAGTGCAGAGGGGCAAGCTGAAATATGGTTTAGAGGAAGAGAGTGGAGGAAGTGACGGAGCTGGATGTATCGAAAGGGGTTGCGTGGGTGGTCCTGGAAGTGTGTGTGCAGAGTTCTGGAGGTGCAAGCCAAGTATGGTTATAGACCAGATCAGAAGCAAAGTGAATTCCTGCTAAGCGCCAGGAAATGGAAAATTGAGGGGACTGACCTGGGGGAAATTCTGGTTTGTGGGGTGAGGGGGGAGTGAGTCTCGCTTCTGGCCAACCTTCTTCTGGAGCAGTTTCAAATGAAAGGGTTAAACTGGGTAGTTGGGAGGGAGGAGACTATGGGAGTTTGAAGTTGATGGGGGAGGCCCCACAAAGAAAGTCCGAACAATCAATTATATAAAAAGCAGTTCAGAACTTTCTGTATACAACCTTTGCATGCGATTTTGTAGCTATTTAGTATCTAATGTATTACTTAGCAGTGAAGCAATTTTGTGACTGGTATTTTAATACTTTGTAACATTTTCGTCTACAATGATCGTTTTTAAAGAGATATATGTTAATTAAAAATAAAGTTTACATTTTTTTAAATTTTTGTGATTGTTTAAATAATTATTGAAATTACACTTTTGTAGTGGTATTATTGACTCAATTTTATCTTGAGTACTGTGTGTTAAGTTTATGAATGTAAAAATACCACAAACGTGACAAGATTACTTTGGACTAGTGCGGTTTCCTTCTTGGTGTGTTCATTTTAATAGCAATGATCTTGCCAAGCCACAAGATGATAAGGGATCTCCAGGCACAAAGACACGAGCGCAGTTTACTAAAGAGGGGAGGGAAATTATCTTTGTAGAGGGATTCATATGAGTTAGTGATATAGGGCCGTATTCAGACCTCTTTAAGACCACATATACGCAATCTACGTTGCAAAAAGTAACGTAGATAGCGTAACGAAATTACTGCACATGCGCAGTACTTCATATCGGTAAACTCCGGCCGCATATGGCCCATAAACACTAAGGTATTTAATTTTGGTATGGCAACCATTTAAAGGAGAATTTTGAGGCAAGGAGTCTTTGGTCACAGGGTGGGGTATTAAGGATGAGGGCTTCAGATTTGGTGAGATTTATTTTGTAGTTGGAAAAGTGTCCATAGGATTCAAATAATTGGAAGAGATTGGGCGTGGAGATTAAGGGTTGAGTGAAGGTAAAGAGAATGTTGTCAGAAAAAAGGGAGAGTTTATGGCCGCGGTCAGCAACAGAGATGCCATGGATGTTTGGGGAGTTATGAATATAGTCTACTAGGGGTTCTATAACTAAGGCAAAGATGGGAGGGGACAGTGGGCATCCCTGACAAGTGCCATTAGTAATTCTGACTGGGTGCGTAAGGTTACCGTTAACCATGATTTTGGCGGAGGGCTGGCAGTAAAGGAATAAAATTCCCTGAAGAAAGTTACAAGTTATACCAAAATGTTGGAGGGTCTGGGTCATAAACTGCCAAGATATCCTATCAAATGCCTTTTCAGCGTCAAGATATAGGATAATTCTGGGAAGAGATCTAGAGTTGGCAATGTGGTGTAAATGTAGGTATGGATCAGGCAGGAAACTTCTTGTTGTAAAAATAACAGTTTTTTCAGCAGAGCCAGCAGCCCTTAGGACATGAGACACAGCTCACGGTTTGACAGACAGATGGTGTGGTCAACAGTATACATTCATTTGGGATGTCATTTAATACTTTTTGGACAGGGAGTGTTAGACTAGAACCAGGCCATATATGGTATTAAGATATCTCTTCTGAACATATTCTCCTTAGTATATATTAAGTCCATATGGTGGTGGATACATTTCTTAACTGCTAATTAGACTTGAGCTGGGAAACATCACCTTTTAACTATAATACTGTTGCAACAAATGAAATTTGACTCCCCTGAAATCAACATGGTTTAGCCCAGGTGTAACTTTAATTTCAATCTCTGAATCAGGGCCGAAGATAGGCCGATAACTAGCACAATTATTGCAGTCTTTAAGTGTAAGCACCAATACAGGAGCCCAAACTCACAAGAGCACTGACTGGAACCCCCATACACTGAAGTACAGACTGGAACCCTTGCACACAGAGGTACTGGAATACAGCACACAGACTGGAGCCCTTGTACACAGGAGAATAGCAATACAGACTAGAACCCTTGTACACAGAACTACTGTAAAAAAACAGTACACAGACAGAAACTCTTATATATAGAAATACTGACAGACACTATACAGGCTGGAAACCATGTGCTAAGAGTAGCAAGCAAATAGAGGCTGTAAGAGAGATAGCCAGAGTTGTACAGGGAGTTACAGAGTATAACAGAGATGATACAACAGGCAATGGGGCCCTCAGGTAGCTGATAACACCTGGAAGAACAACAGGTCCCAGGATGGGACTGAGAAAGGTATGCTGAGAGATGGAACACAGTACAATGCATGACAGGATGTGATGTGGAGTTCGATGGGCTGACTCAAGCTCACTAGTACATGCTGAGAGATGGAGCACACAGTGGTAACAACACACTCACCAGTACTCACTGAGAGATGTAACACTCAGCGACTGCCACAGCATAAGGGTGATTTATTGCCTATTATGTCCGTGTAATAAAAGATATGTGGGCAAGACACATCAACCACTTTAGTAAAGGATCCTGGAACATGTTGGCAGTGTAAGGAATGCTGTCACCGATAAAGAAAAATTTAAGAAACTTACCTCAGTTGCCCATCATTTTCTTACCAAACATGAAGTCAACCCAAAAGGGATAAGAGCAGTTGGTATTAAAAAGATCAATCTTGGGTTGAGGGGTGGATGTTTTAAGAAGGAATTATTGAGAAAGGAGGTCAAAAGGATAAATGATCTAGGATCATTGAGTTTGGAAGGTCTAAATGAAGAGAACAGTGGTATATTTCATGGTATATTTAGATTAACTGGACTTATCCCACTATACTTATTTCCATATCCATTACCCTCCGTGTTCCATATTCCTCCTCTCCCACCTTATCGTATTATTACATTTGTATTTATTCCCTGCCTTCTTCTGTGAGCCTGTGTTTGTGCCCTTTGGGTAGTTGTATGAGTGTGTGAGTGAGTGAGTGAGTGAGTGTGAGTAAGTCCCAGTTTGTCAGTCAGTCTTGTTCGTCCCGTTTACTCCCTCCAGTCTGTTGTCACTGTTTTGTGTTCATTGTGGTTTGTCACAGTCCAGTCTCTTCTGGTACTACTTCTGCTATTTGCCCACTTTATCTCATCCATTCCCCGGTGCCCCGTTTTCCTCTTCCGAGTATTCTCTAAGGGGCGTAACCTGACGGATTCCTATCAGCTCCAGTCTATCCCCACCATCAGGGGCTCTAGCAAACACCTGGTCCGACATCAGGCTCTACAAACTGGTGAGCTACACGGCTTCCTCTCCCTCACTCACTGGTCACCTCGGTTCTCTGTCGAGGTAAACCCGGGGTACCTTTACACCGACATCCATCTCTCCAGATGGCCACCTCGGTTCTCAGTTTCAGGTAATTCCGGCAGTGCCGTAACAGTAACCGGCCAAAGACAGGTTACCACAGTCTACGGTAACATGGATTACACTGTCGACGCCATTAATGCACTCATCGCTCAAGTTTCCAGCCTGGGTCAGATGGTTCAGACCCTCACGGTGAAGGTTCAATCCCAGGATCGTGTCATCGCCTCTCTGCAAACCTGCACTCCTGACTCATCACTCAAGTTTCCAGCCTGGGTCAGATGGTTCAGACCCTCACGGTGAAGGTTCAATCCCAGGATCGTGTCATCGCCTCTCTGCAAACCTCCAATCCTGCTCCAGCCTCCGCATCCGGTCCACCTCAGGCAGATACCGATGTTAAAGCTAGTCTTTCGGATCGCTTTTCAGGAGACAGATCCCAATTCCTCCTGTTCAAGGAAAACTGTAAGTTGTATTTCTAGCTTAGGCCTAACTTCTCTGGCTCTGAACTTCAAAGGGTGGGTCTAGTCATCACTCTTTTACAGGGAGATCCTCAAGCCTGGGCCTTCAGCCTTTCTCCCCAAGATCCTGCCCGTCAATCAGCGGATGTCTTCTTTGAAGACCTCGGGCTGCTTTACGATGACCCGGATCAACTGGCTACAGCAGAATCCAAATTGCGGGCTCTCTGCCAAGGGAGAAGATCTGCAGAGGAATATTGCACGGAACTTCGACGATGGGCGAAGGACTCGGGGTGGAACGATCCCGCACTGTGTAGCCAGTTCTGGGTGGGCCTCTCCGAACAAGTGAAAGATTCCCTGGTACAGTTCCCCACGGCCCAGAGTCTGGATGACCTCATGCGCCTCTCTATTAAGGAACGCCGTCAGGAGAAGGACTCCTCCACTTCACTCTCCCCGGTACATTTCTCCTCCGACGCAACATTCACAGATGAACCTATGTAGATTGCTTCTTATCGGCTAACTAAGCAAGAAAAGACTAGACGTCGCACCTTGGGGTTATGCCTTTACATAGAATATAGAAAGTGACGGCAGATAAGAGCCACATGGCCCATCTAGTCTGCCCATTTGTTTATTCAAAACTATACTGACCCTAGACCCTACTTACCCTCAATTTGGTTTACAATTTAGGATACCCTTATATTTATCCCAAGCATGTTTAAATTGTTCTACTGTATTGGCCTCAACCACCTCAGATGGGAGGCTATTCCACTTATCTATCACCCTTTCAGTGAAGTCATTTTTCCGCACATTTCTTTTGAATCTACCACCCTCCAGTTTATATTCATGCCCTCGTGTTCTAATTGTGGAGGTAAGGCTCACCAGGCTGATAACTGCCCCAACAAACCCTCCCAGTCGAAAAACGCCTAACCCAGATGAAGATTGAAGGGCTCCGTCTGGGTGTCCATCTCATCTCCAACAAAAATGCCCTTCTTGTCCCTGCATGTCTCCACTTTGATTCCCAAGAGGTCAATCTGGAGGCCTTTGCTGACAGTGGAGCCAAGAAGGATGGTTCTCTCCGACCCTGTACTGATTATCGGGCTTTGAATAAGATCACCAATAAAAACACATACCCCATTCCTCGTATCTCTGTTCTCTTCGATCAACTCAAAGGAGCTGTAATCTACTCCAAGATCGACCTTAGGGGAGCCTATAATTTGGTCAGGATTTGTGTAGGAGATGAGTGGAAGACTTCGTTCAATACACAATCCGGACATTACGAGTACCTGGTCATGCCCTTTGGGCTTTACAAAGCTCCAGCCATCTTCCAGGATCTTATTAATGAGATACTTCGGGACTACCTGGGTTGATTCATTGTCGTTTACCTGGATGACATCCTTATATTTTCCCCTGACCTCTCTTCATATCGGACTCATGTACGACAAGTCATTACTCGTCTCCGAGAAAATCATCTTTTCGCTAAACCAGAAAAATGTGAATTTGAGGTAAAGACTGTTACCTTTCTCGGTTACGTGATCTCCCCAGAAGGATTTTCTATGGATCCCGCCAAGGTGAAAGCCATCCTGGATTGGGTACAACCCAACAACCTCAAGGCTACTCAACGCTTCCTGGGATTCCCTAATTATTATCAGAGATTCATCAAGGCCATCTCCATCCTGGTTACTCCCATTTCCGATCTCACTAAAAAGGGGGCGGATCCCAGCAAATGGTCTCCTAAGGCAGTTAAGGCTTTTCATGCCCTGAAGGAAGCATTTGTTTCTGCTCCTATTCACCGGCATCCGAATCCTGGTCGACCTTTCATCATTGAGGTGGATGCCTCTGATGATGATGCCGGAGCAGTCCTGTCCCAGCAGGACCCTCAAGACATGAAACCCTACCCGTGTGCATATTTCTCAAAAAAATTCTCGTCTGCCGAGAGAAATTATGATGTTGGCAACAGAGAGCTACTCGCTATCAAGATGGCATTTGACGAATGGAGGCATTGGTTGGAGGGGGCACTACATCCCATTTCCGTTATCACTGACCATAAGAACTTGGCCTACATTGAAGCAGCTAAGATGTTGAACCCCAGACAGGCCAGATGGGCTTTATTTTTTACCAGGTTCAATTTCACGATCACCTACCGTCCTGGTTCACTCAACAAGAGGGCTGCCTGCCACGTCATGGGCCTCACACATCACTCACTCATCCTGAAGGCTCAAGATCAAGCTCCTACCCAGATGCCACATAACAGGTTGCTTGTTCCCCAGAGGCTCAGAAGGTCAGTGCTGTTGGAAACCCACTCCTGCAAGACTGTTGGTCATCCAGGGATTCAGAAGATACTGGAACTTATTTCCTGCATTGTGTGGTGGCCCGCCTTGACTAAGGACGTCAGAGAGTTTATCAACTCTTGTCCCACATTCACCCAAAACAAGTCTTCTCGTTCTCCACCCACAGGTCTCCTTCTTCTGTTACCCATTCTCAGATGACCTTGGACCCATCTGTCCATGGATTTTGTGACGGATCTTCCGTGCTCTGATGGATGCACCACCATCTGGGTTATTGTGGACAGATTTAGCAAGATGGCTCATTTTGTACCCTTGTCAGGGTTACCTTCTGCTGAGGAGTTAGCTAGTCTGTTCATCAAACACATCATTCGACTTCATGGACTACCTTCTGATATTGTTTCGGACAGAGGTTCGCAATTTGTCGCTCATTTCTGGCGGGCCTTCTGCAAGCTCCTGCATATCAAGGTCAGCTTATCATCAGGATATCACCCCCAGGCCAGACAGAACGAACCAATCAAAACATGGAACAATACCTTCATTGTTACATTTCCAAATTCCATGATAACTGGTCTCAGAATTTGGCCTGGGCAGAATTTGCCTATAACAATGCTTCTCACAGTACTATCAGAATGTCTCCATTTTTCTGTACCTTGGGATATCATCCCCGAGCCAGTTCCTTTCTCTTGCCTGAGGTGGATCGTTCCACTGATGCACGGAGGATAGCTAACAACATCAAGTCTGTCTGGACCAAGGTCACTCGACCCCTATAGCAAGGAGCGTTAGTTTCCAAATCCAAGACGGATTGCCACAGAACTGATCATTCTTTTAGAGTTGGGGACAAGGTCTGGCTATCTTGCAGGAAGCTGGGTCCTCGTTATATCGGCCCATTTCGCATCATCGCTCGGGTCAATCCAGTGGCCATAAAGTTAGCACTTCCTCGAAACATGAAGATTCCTAATACCTTCCACGTCTCACTGCTCAAACCCTTCCACAGGTCTAGACGTTTCCATTCCATTCCTGTATCCAAGCCTCCTCCCGTTATGAGTGATGGACAGAAGGAATTCATTGTGGAGTCAATTTTGAACTCCTGAAAGATACAAGGTCAAGTTCAATATTTAATCCATAGGAAAAGATAAGGTCTGGAGGAATGACAGTGGATATCGGCACGTCATCTTCATGCCGATAAGTTTGTCAAGGAATTCCATTCCAACTTTCCCAACAAGCCTGCGCCCAGGGTTCTCTTAACCCATCGTCAAGGGTGTTTCCACAGTGAGTTCTGTGCTCTCTGATGTTACAGTCTGCTCTTTTACTTACCCTCCTCATTCCGTGTCCGTCACTGAGGTAAACAATGACACGTGGGAGCATCGCCACGGCATCAGTCAGGCGCATTCCCCGTTCATTGGTTGAGATACCGTCAGGGACTTCCCCTTAGAGGCTTGTTGGCTGCTAGCCTATCAGAGGCTAGCAGACTCTATTTAACTCCATTCAGTCTTCCTTCTGGTGCCGGTTATAGACTCTGTTTTCAGTATCTGTGCCTGCCTTGCATTGCTTTCTTCTTTGCTAGTTTTTGATTCCTGAGTGTCCTCCATTATCCAGCCCTGGTCCTTGCCTATTACCCTCCGTGTTCCATATTCCTCCTCTCCCACCTTATCGTATTATTACATTTGTATTTATTACCTGCCTTCTCCTGTGAGCCTGTGTTTGTGCCCTTTGGGTAGTTGTATGAGTGTGTGAGTGAGTGTGTGTGAGTAAGTCCCAGTTTGTCAGTCAGTCTTGTTCATCCCGTTTACTCCCTCCAGTGTGTTGTCACTGTTTTGTGTTCATTGTGGTTTGTCACAGTCCAGTCTCTTCTGGTACTACTTCCATTCCCCGCTGCCCCGTTTTCCTCTTCCGGGTATTCTCTAAGGGGCGTAACCTGACGGATTCCCATCAGCTCCAGTCTATCCCCACCAACAGGGGCTCTAGCGAACACCCTGTCCGACATTAGGCTCTACAAATTGGTGAGCTACCCAGCTTCCTCTCCCTCTCTCTCTGGTCACCTCGGTTCTCTATCGAGGTAAACCCGGGGTACCTTTACACCGACATCCATCTCTCCAGACAGCCACCTCGGTTCTCAGTTTCAGGTAATTCTGGCGGTGCCATAACAGCGGATTGCAGTTTACACATCAAACACATAATGAAACATACCACAGAGAGCTCAGTGCTTTCCGTCTTGTGTTTCTGACTGCAGTGACTCACAATCTACAGTTCCATCTGCACCAGAGGATCGGAGTCCTGTCAGCTGTTTTTGTTTCAGTGGAGTCTCAGAAGCAAGTCGTCAGATAGAGTAGGGTGAGATACTGCACAGAAGTGTAAAGTGCTGGCCGTGAAGCCGCTAGTATCCATCCGCAGGGAATCCTCCTTCAACATAGACAGGGTGCTGAGCTCTCTGTGGTATATTCCATTAATTGCTTGATGTGTCATTTCACATGCATTTCCACGCAACTGAGAATGCTTTATTAAAAAATGAGGTTAGACGATGCCCTGGGGGGTAACAGTTGCAGAGCAGCCTTGGTCTACAGGGGAAACACCATCCTTCTGTATTACACTACTACCTGCCACAATGATGAATTG
>WWET01006378.1:0-16379 GCA_011038615.1 Limnodynastes dumerilii
TCCTCATGGGATCTTACCAGTGATGAGACCAAAGTTTTTAATCGTGGACTCTCTTTTGTTCTCACTACCAAACACAATATGTTTGAGTGGAAGATAGATGTGTTCAAACTTAATCGCCAGTTATCCCTCAAAGATTACTTCCAACATGCTGATGTTCCATGTATTGTACACCGCTTTAAACCCAAGTCCACATTCACGCCTCCAATAACCAATTCCTCTATCAAATCCTTTACTCGTACATTGGATAACTGTACGACATCATTCAGTCAATCTACACCGAACATGACCCCAGCAGAGTTTCAGGCACTTAAAGATCTCAGACCCTAATTTGATCATTCGACCAGCAGATAAGGAGGGGGCCATCGTGCTCCAAGATCGGCACGACTACCTACAGGAAGCCTACAGGCAATTACACAACGGTGTTACATATCGCAAACTAGATCGGGATCCTACATCTATCTTTAAAAAGGATATTGAGGCTTTCCTGGATGCCACTCATACTGTGAACCTCATTACACAACAGGAATGTGATTTCATGATTACTCCTTTCCCCATAACACCGGTTTTCTACACTTTACTGAAAGTGCACAAACATCCAACATCCCCACCCGGCCGCCCTGTAATCTCAGCCAGAAATTTGCTGCTTCAAAACATCTCCCAATATCTAGACTTTCAACTTCAGCCACAGGTACAAAAGGGTAGTTCATACTTGAGGGATACGACAGATTTTATCTGCAAATTATCACAGCTCCACTCTCTCCCCAAAGATTTGTTATTAGTGACCATGGACGTCTCCAGCCTCTACACCTGCATTCCCCATGCTGATGGTGTAGAGGCTGTCAGGAGACACATAGCCCAAGACGACACCTACACGGGAATACAATTGGATGTGCTCCTCCCACTTCTGGAATTCACACTGAAGAAAAACTATTTTCTATTCAATGGAGATTTTTTTCTCCAATTGGTTGGCTGTGCGATTGGGTCCAATGTGGCCCCATCGTACGCAAACCTATTCATGATCATGTACGAGACAGACGTCCTGTACAGAGACTTACGCTTTGAGAAAGGTGTCATCTTTTATGTCCGTTATATCGACGACGTCTTTTTGATCTGGAGTCTGGGTGAGGAAATCCTCACTGATCTAAATTCCAATGATTCTCCACTCAAAGTTGACCTACTCTTACTCATGAACTGTAATACATTACTTAGACGTTAAAGTCTCATTTGATGGCCAGTCTTTACCTACCACCATTTACAGTAAACCGACGGACCTCAATACCACATTACTGGCCTCATCATTTCACCCGCCATCTCTGAAGTACGGGATACCGTACTCCCAACTCCTGCGGATACACCGCATTACGGACGATTTGAACATCACTAAGGTCAAAATGCAATTAATGTGTGAGAAGTTTGTGGAACGAGGCTATACTAGATCACTCCTTGAACAACTCTCTCAGAAAATTCTCAGTATTCCACGGCAACAATTATTATCTCCTAAACCGAAGAAACCTCTACAAAACCGTCTTCCATTTGTGCACACATTCACTGAACAACATCGGCAGATTAAAAGTACCATACAGCGGTTCTGGCCGATTGTCAATCAGGATCCCACCCTTAAGTGTTTTCGTGACACTACCTGATGCACAGCTTTAAGGGAGGCACGAACCTTCGAGACAGACTAGTGCATACGGACGTCACTATTCCCAAAATTGATACTTTTAAAAAAGGCTGTTTTAAATGCGTGAATTGCATGACATGCAGATACATGGACCAGAGTGCATACTTCTTTAATTCTCATTCCGGACAGAAGTATAACATCAAATTCCATCTGACATGCACCTCTACCTATGTAGTTTACCTCATCAATTGCCCCTGCGGCCTGCACTACGTAGGTAAAACTAAAAGACAGTTTAAAGAACACATGGCCCTTCATAGGTCCTCCATTCGGGCTGCCTAGGGAAACTTTCGGATCAACCAGTGGCTATTCATTTTGCCACCTCTAAACACAGTCTGGCAACTCTTCGGTATAAAGCCATTGATCATGTCCCCCCTCTTCCCAGGGGCAGCAACAGGGACTAACTTTTATTACAGCTGGAATCACATTGGATCCATGAATTGAAAACTCTTTTTCCCCTGGGCCTGAACGAACAATGTAATCTGACCTGTTTTATCTAACATGGACGCTTTCCCTTCCTTTGTTGTCCCCGTCTAGTGGGCTTCAACCCCAGATATAGGTGGTGTTCGTCTACAAATATATGCCCATTATTGTGCTTGATGTATTTCTCATGTTCTAATAGCCTGCCTCAGCTTTGCACATTTCTATTAATTGCTCAGTGTTATGGAACCGGTTGTCTAAAGATGCAAGAGCGATCTGGTTGTTTTTGCCAGAGCCCCTGATGGTGGGAATGAACTTGGTGTGGCTTCAAGATTACAGGCCAGTATCTTTGGCTTACGGTTCCACAGAAGGTAAGAGATACAATAAAATAAGGAACCCTCACCCTAGTAAAAGACCCCGAGTGGTGTGACAAGTGGAATGCAAAGTGGTGTTCTCAATCACACAGCAAGGAGCACTGGGTAGGAGAGGAGGGAATGCAGCACTGAATGGTGCCAGTAAGTGGCGTGCTGAAAGGTACAAGGTAAGTACACACAGAAGGTGGGTAGGAGTACAAGAATAAGCACAATGAAACAGCACTGTATTCTGCCAGCGATATGGCGTGCTGAGGGGAGAAGAGAACACAATAACACTAGGTTAGTATAAAATGAAATAGGTAATAAATATAGACTGCACAGTATGAGCCAAACTGTGGCGTGCAGTAAGGTCTGGTAAGTACCACAAGCTGGGGATGAACCACCAGAGGTGAGTACCACAATGTAAGCACTATAATAACCAATGCAATGGCGTGCAGGAATGTTACGTTGGTACAGCCACCCATGGTAATTATGTAGAGATACGTAACCTGAAGTCAGCACTGAATAAGCCAGGAATATGGCGTGCTGTGAAGACAGGTAAGTATAACCACCCTGGGTGGGATTATAGCAGGGATAAGTGTGACCAAAAACGACACCAGTAACCAGGTAAATGGAGAGCAGTAGGCACGGTAAGTAACACTACAGGGTAGGTACACAGGGAAAGGATACTGGGTAGAGACAACAGGAGGTAAACAGGGAAGGACAAAGACAAACCAGACTAGAGTAAATAGATACCAATAGTAACTGTCAAACAGACCTTGCAGACAGGACACAGCAGAAACATACAGCAGGCTAACGCACCTAAATAAACGCTATCACCGGCGCCCACGTGGATGAGCGCCGGGGATTTAACACAGAGAGCACCAATAGCAAGCCCCAGCAGCAGTAAGGTAAGGACGCTGGCCAGAACGAGGGGAGAGACGCAGCGCTGAAGAGAATGCGTCCAGATCTCCTAGCAACCTGCTGACAAGAGCGCGTCAGCAGATGGATCCAGCCGCTCCGTTACATGCCAGCAAAGCCAGACGCTGGCGTGTAACAGCGAGTCCCTATCCCTCTGCTATGGCGTGTAGCATTACCCCCCCCTTGACGAGGGGTTAAGGAACCCCTATTGGCTGGTTTATCTGGATTCCTCCTATGGAATTTCCTGATAAGAGTTGTGGCATGAACTTCTTTGGCAGGAATCCATACTCTCTCCTCGGGACCATAACCCAGCCAATGAACGAGATACAACAATTTGCTTCTGGAGAATTTAGAGTCTAGAATGGATTGAATGATGTACTCCTCTTGATCATTTACCGAAATCGGAGGAGGCCGAGAAGGAAGATTGGTTTTGAATCTTTTAGAGGTCTTCAATAGTTTTAATAATGAAGCATGGAAGGTGTTAGGGATTTGTAATGTTGATGGTAGTTTCAACCGAAATGCCACAGGGTTAACTTTTTTAATGATGCGAAACAGACCGATAAATCGGGGTCCTAATTTAGGAGAATCCTGACGAATCTTAATATTTTTGGTAGATAACCACACTAAATCTCCCACTTTAAATTTGACCTTGGACCGGTGTAGATCAATCAAATAAGAACTTTTCGCCAAATAGAATTGAAATGTTTTGAGATTTGAGAAACTTCTGGATGAGCGCTCTGCGGTGGAGATAAAGAAGTGGCCCGAGGATGATATCCCAGAACACAAAAAAAAGGAGACGCTTTGGACGAGGAATGAACAGAATTATTATAAGCAAATTCAGCCCAATAAATGTTCGATGCCCAATCCTTTTGAGAGAGTGAAGAGTAACATCTCTAAAATTGCTCAAGAGCTTGGTTGGTTCTCTCAGTTTGTCCATTTGATTGGGGATGATATCCTGAAGATAGACTTACAGTAATTTGTAGAAGATTACAGAAAGCTCTCCAAAACTTGGCAATAAATTGCATACCTCAGTCTGAGACAATATCAGATGGCAATCCATGTAGACGGAAAACATGCAAAAGAAAAAGGTCTGCAAGTGATTTGGCGTTAGGTAAACCTTTGAGAGGAACAAAATGGGCCATTTTACCAAATCGATCCACTACTACCCAGATGGTGGTATAACCTTGGGAAGTAGGTAAGTCAGTAATAAAATCCATCAAGAGATGGATCCAAGGGCGCTGAGGAATTGAAAGAGACTACAGCACAAACAGAACAGGTGCTAACGAATTCCTTTACATCTTTAAGCAATGAAGGTCACCAGACAACCCTGGAAAGTAGATCATAAGTTTTATGAATTCCAATATGTCCGGAGGATTTAGCCGCATGCCCTTCCAGTAACATGGCCTTCCAAAGATTCTGAGGAACAAATGACGATTTTCAGGTTTGGAACTTGGAGAAGCATTTTGATGTTTCGCTAGTTGCGAATGTAAATCTTGAGTCAACCCTGCAATAATAGCATGAGGAACAATGGGTAATGGATCCTTGGTATGAGGTTCTTCCGACACAAACGACCTGGAAAGAGCATCGGCTCGTCGATTTTGAGATCCTGGGCGGTAAGTAATAACAAAAGAGAACCTGGTAAAGAAAAGAGCCCAACGGGCTTGCCGCGGGTTTAATCTTTTTGCTGTTTCAATAAAGACCAGATTTTTGTGGTCAGTCAACATGGTTATCTGATGAGAAGCACCTTCAAGCCAATGTCTCCAGTCTTCAAATGCAAGTTTGAAAGCAAGTAACTCACGATGACCCACATCGTAATTCCTTTCACAAGGAGAGAATTTTTTCAACATGCAAGCACATGGATGAAGTTTTTGGTCCGTGGAATCCCATTGGGAAAGTACCGCTCCTGCGCCAATGTCTGATGCATCGACATCCACGATGAAAGGAAGATCCAGGTTGGGATGACGGAGAATGGGTGCAGTAGTGAACGCAACTTTGAGATCTTTAAAGCCTTGTACTGCTGATGGGGGCCAGTTAACGGTGTCGGCATTTTTCTTGGTAAGATCAGAAATTGGAGCGACTTGGGATGAGAAATTATAAATGAATCTTCGATAATAGTTTGCAAACCCTAAAAACTTTTGGATTGCTTAGAGATCTGAGAGTTGCACCCAGTCAAATATAGCTTGTATCTTCGAAGGATCCATTGAAAATCCTTCAGGGGTAATGATGTAGCCCAGAAATAAAACTTTGGTGACCTCAAACTCGCACTTTTCTGGTTTAGCAAAGAGACAATTGTCACGGAGACGAGTGAGGACCCTACGCACATGAGTACGGTGTTCAGACAGCGACTTAGAGAAAAGATTCCCAGGAAGTCACAGAGAGTATCGTTAATTAAATCTTGGAAAACGGCAGGGGCATTACACAGACCGAATGGCATTACCAAATACTCATAATGCCCTGAAGTGGTATTAAATGCCGTTTTCCATTCATCTCCTTCACGTATACGAATGAGGTTGTATGCCCCTCGTAAATCTATTTTCGAATAGATAGTTGCTCCCTTCAAGCTGTCAAAGAGATCTGAGATTCAGGGTATTGGGTAACGATTTTTTACCGTAATCTTGTTGAGCCCCCTAAAGTCTATACAGGGTCGAAGGGTACCATCTTTCTTCGATACAAAAAAGAACCCTGCTCCCAAAGGAGAATGAGAAGGCCTAATAAAACCCTTTTCTAAGTTTTCCTGAATGTAATCATCCATTGCTCTTTTCTCAGGCTGGGAAAGAGAAAATAATCTGCCTTTCAGGTAGGTAGCTCCAGGTATAAGATCTATAGCGCAATCATATGAACGATGCAGTGGTAATTTCTCAGTTTTATTTTTGGAAAAAACGTCAAGAAAATCCATATATTGGGGAGGAATTAATGACGATTGTAATTGAGGATTGCACACGGGAAGGATCAGACAAGATGAACAAGAAGGGCCCCAACGAGTAATTTCAGCTGACACCCAGTCAATCTGAGGATTATGCCTAACTAACCAAGGGTACCCTAGCACTAGAGGAACAGCAGAGCAAGAGAAAAGGTAGAACTGGATACACTCAATGTGACAAGCCCCAATCTGAAGAAATACAGGTACAGAAATGAAATTAATCTGTCCCCCAAGAGGAGGTCTGGCATCTAAACCACAGGCAGAAATGGGAGGTTTTAAAGGGTGAAAAGAAATTCCCCAGGATTTCGCTAAGTCCAAATCTAAAAAATTACCCGCTGTCCCACTATCTATAAAAGCGGATAAATTATGAATCCCCTGGGCCACGGAGATCTGGGCAGGTACTAGAAGTGAATTGGATGAAGAAATCATATTGATACCCAGATGGACCTCCCCCTGTTCATCTGGCCTGAGAGTTTCCCGCCAGCTTAACTTTGTTTGGACAATCATCAGCTCTATGTGCTTTACCTCCACAGTAAAGGCAAAGCCCCATAGTACGACGACAGTCCTTTTCCTGTTTTGAGAGGCGAAAGGTACCTAATTGCATAGGTTCTGCCTCCGAAGTAGTACTAGAGGTTGACTGTATGGGAAACGAGAATGAAGCGTCTTTTTCACTCTTCCTTTCCTTAATGCGACGATTCACTTTGATGGATAATTTAATTAGTTCTTCCAGAGAATCAGGTAAAGAGTATTGAACCAGTGAATCTTTAACTGCATCCAAAAGTCCTACTCTAAACTAGCTCCTAAGAGCAGGATCATTCCAGTGGCATTCTACTGCCCACCGGCGGAACTCCGCAGCGTATTCCTCTACAGTTTTTCTACTCATGCCGAACTCGTGACTCAGCAGTGGATTCACAATCTGGATCGTCATAGATGATTGCCATTGCATTAAAAAACTGTTCGAGGGAATGCCGTGCAGGATGGTCTTCTGCCAATGAATGTGCCCAAGCTTGAGGTTCCCCTTGTAGAAGGGAAATTACTAAGCCAATCTTTTGAAACTCATTCCCAGAGGCATTTAGCCTGAGTTGGAAATATAGGTAACGATTATTTTTTAACAAACTAAATTCGGAGCGCTCTCCTGAAAATCTATCAGGGAGTGGTGCTTTCACATCAACAGTGGGAATTACAGGGACCTGAACTAATTGAGGGCCAGGATTAGGGCAGCAATAGCTTCTTCTTGCGCTTCCACCTTGGTGGTCAGGTTTTTCACTATCTGACCCAGATGTGAGACTTGGTTTATAAGGGCCTTGAACGCCTCCGAAGTTGCAGCATCCATAATGACAACCCGCAGAATGAGGGTAAGTTTTTATTTATTTATTTATTTATTTTTTAAATGTGTTCCGGTGATAATGTTATGGAACCGGTCGTCTAAAGATGCAACAAGCAATCTGGTTGTTTTCGCCAGAGCCCCTGATGGTGGGGATGGACTTGGTGCGGCTTCCAGATTACAGGCCACTATCTTTGGCTAACGGTTCCAGAGAAGGTAAGAATACAATAAAATAAGGAACCCTCACCCTAGTAATAGACCCCGAGTGGCGTGACAAGTGGAATGCAAAGTGGTGTTCGGAGCACGGGGTAGGATAGGAGGGAATGCAGCACTGAATGGTGCCAGCGAGTGGCGTTCTGAAAGGTACAAGGTAAGTACACACAGAAGGTGGGTAGGAGTACAAGAATAAGCACAATGAAACAGCACTGTATTCTGCCAGCGATATGGCAGGTAAGTATAACCACCCTGGGTTGGATTATAGCAGGGATAAGTCTAACCAAAAACGACACCAGTAACCAGGTAAATGGAGAGCAGTAGGCACGGTAAGTAACACTACAGGGTAGGTACACAGGGAAAGGATACTGGGTAGAGACAACAGGAGGTAAACAGGGAAGGACAAAGACAAACCAGACTAGAGTAAATAGAAACCAATAGTAACTGTCAAACAGACCTTGCAGACAGGACACAGCAGAAACATACAGCAGGCTAACGCACCAAAGTAAACGCTATCACCGGCGCCCATGTGGATGAGTGCCGGGGATTTAACACAGAGAGCGCCAATAGCAAGCCCCAGCAGCAGTGAGGTAAGGACGCTGGCCAGAACGAGGGGAGAGACGCAGCGCTGAAGAGAATACGTCCAGATCTCCTAGCAACCTGCTGACAAGAGCGCGTCAGCAGATGGATCCAGCCGCTCCATTACATGCCAGCAAAGCCAGACGCTGGTGTGTAACACTCAGCAGATTGTCATCTGTGTTTATTACTTTTTTGGTCTGCTCTGTTTTGCATCTTTAGTTCACTGCACTGACACTTTGCTTTCTTTTCACAGCTTTTTTATTCTTTGGGTGTACCTTTATTTGCACATACTCACGGCTTCCTGGTTTCCCTGACAATGGATGCGGTCGCCGTGGTTACGGATGCATCATATCCGATGTGAGCTCCACATTCTTCCGGCCAACTCTCCGCCACACGGGATCCAGGCAGCATCCAGATTGGGTAAGTGGACTCCTTCTTTCTCTTTATATACTGCACTTTTGAATTTGGCAAATTTAACCCTGATGAAAGTACAATAAATTTGTACTGAAACGTCGGTACCCTGCCGCATCACTGACTTAGTGTTTTTTGCGGACAGTTTAGCACGGTCCGTCTAGGCTCGGTGTTCCGCTGCTGTCACTGGTCCCAGCCCCTCTTGGGGTCACTTCAATGATGCGTGGTTTTTCAAATAAGAGGTCATTCGTAGGTCTCACTGTCTGAGTTTAGTCAGGGCTGCACTTTCTCCTGTTGAGCCTGTCTGGTGAGAACAGGCTCTAGAGTTTGTAAGGAATGGTAGGTTAGTTCAGGATGTGCGCCAAGTAGAGATACTAAGTAGTTACTAGACTGATTCAGTGATTAGGAAGATGTCATCCGTATCCTATATTGCTTTTATATCAGTTCTAACAGGCTCAGGGATTATATGGACAAGGAGAGTGTAAAAAAAGATAAAAAATATATCTGAGTAAATAGTTCATAATTGTGTAATAACACTATAGTGAACCCAGCACCTTATTGTATGGTTTATGGAATATATCAATAAATGATTCCAAATATTCTAAATAATGTTCTCTCTAAATATAATTGTATAATTTTATATAGAGATGCTCGCACTGATTTTTGGGATGAAGAGAGTTTTTGGTGTATAATAATAGTCAGGTTTCTGTTAATTTTATAGACACTTTGATGCTGCTAAGTACCACATAAAGTAATTTATACCAGAGAAAAAGAGAAAGTGTAGACTTATAAATGCGCACTCATCTCCAAAGACCCAAATAGAGTGAATTTAATTTTGTAAAACATCAGTTTTATTCGATATGCGTTAAAAAGCGAATATTAAAACGAGTGAGGGGAATAAAGGGAAGAGTTTAAAACCAATAGTTACAGAACTGGCTCTGCATCTAATCAGTAGATTACAAAATTCAGCAACCTACTTTCATGAAAATGCTTGATATAAACTTCTTTTAGAGTCAAATATAGATAAATGTTGAGTAAGTTCTAGTGTATAGAGCTAAAGAATATCACACAATAGATTATTATACAAGAAATTAGCATTTAGGTTGGTGTTTAACCACTTGGATCAATGTGGATATTAACACGTTTAGTTAGTGCCTATAAACCATAGATGTAAAATACTATGTTCAAACATGTGTTCATAACAAACTTACAGGTAGTCTGTAAGGATTACTCTTATTTAAATAATTAGTTAGAACAAATAGTCATAGTTCTTATGAGAAAATTATTTCTTTTAAATTGCACCCAACGATTATTATGTGCTAGCAACATGGGGGATTATTGTCCAAATTGCTAGTCATGTGTTTCTTATAAAAATAGCTTCAAGGTAAGTATTAAATGCCATTAGCGCTTATTCATGTTAGAAATGACCACATATGATGGCTTAATTATAGTGAGCTGATATGTGTAATTAGTACAATTCTCCCAATAGCACCAAACCAGTATTGGAAGTAAGTAGCGTTATATACACGGAACCTATAAATTATTAACATATGCTTACTACATGTATTACTACATACGCTAGCCTGCTAATATATGTACATGGGCTGCATAGTAAACAATTGCATAGTGATGCAGAGAACAGGAGAAACGCTGACGCACGTTTCGCATAAGGCTTTGTCAAGGCGGCAAGTTGCGGGCAGAATGACAGGTCTTATGAAGACAAGGGGTGGGACTTGTGTGGCTCAGGACCTATCGTGGCTCCAAGTATAGAGATTGACAGCTTAAAGAGACTAATGGCATTGTTGCAACGTTAATGACCAATAGTTGCATGACTGCTTTGATTGACATATCTATCAGCCAATGAGATGTACTAAATATAGCTGATTATGGCAAATAAAGTGTAATGCAGATTAAAAAGTTAGAAAGATAATAATTAAATAGTTGCACAATATTTGTATCCGTATAAGTGAGGATATTGTGGAGGCATTTGTGAGGGTCAAGGGTTGATAGGAGGTATATATTATTATAAAAATAATGATTTGGACAGTATAGATACATTTTTGGATTGCATTCTGTCAAAAGCAGTAGAGTGATGCCTCTGTAAATAAATTCTATTATAAAAATGGTCTATTGTACTGATTGCTGAGTGAATTATATTCAAACTAAACGTGTCTATACTGTTACTGGAATTAGTGGAATTACTGTAAATGATGTGAGTGGATTGAAATGCATAAAGGTGATGTGTATTCTGAATAGTGTAAACATTGAAATGGAAGACTAAGTGAAAATTAAAACGAAAGAAACAGTGAAAAAACAGTGCTTAATATGACTGCAAATAATAGTGGAAATGTACATAGAAAAATAAATAGTATCATTATAATAAAATTGTGTAAAATAAATAATTGAGTTGAATGAATTTTATAAAGAATTTAAGTGATCCGAATAATAATAGAATAGAACAAAAGAAAATAAATAAATTAATTGTGCCATTTTAGTAAAATTATGTGGGATATTTAATTATATTAAATAGATTTTATTTTTTATAATGTATTAAGGAGATCACATGTAAGGGGAAAATCTCCATATACAGATAGCTGATGGGTATATTGTGATAATTCTTTGTACACTGGGTATTGCATAAGTGGAAAAAATTAAAAATAAGTATTGGATAGAGATAGAAACCGCTCGTGATAAATGTGTTATGAACACATGTTTGAACATAGTATTTTACATCTATGGTTTATAGGCACTAACTAAACGTGTTAATATCCACATTGATCCAAGTGGTTATACACCAACCTAAATGCTAATTTCTTGTATAATAATCTATTGTGTGATATTCTTTAGCTCTATACATTAGAACTTACTCAACATTTATCTATATTTGACTCTAAAAGAAGTTTATTTCAAGCATTTTGATGAAAGTAGGCTGCTGAATTTTGTAATCTACTGATTAGATGCAGAGACAGTTCTGTAACTATTGATTTTAAACTCTTCCCTTTATTCCCCTCACTCGTTTTAATATTAGCTTTTTAACGCATATCGAATAAAACTGATGTTTTACAAAATTAAAGACACTCTATTTGGGTCTTTGGAGATGAGTGCGCATTTATAAGTCCACACTTTCTCTTTTTCTCTGGTATAAATTACTTTATGTGGTACTTAGCAGCATCAAAGTGTCAATAAAATTAACAGAAACCTGGGGGCGTGGTTTGGCTCAGCTCGGGAGCAGCCGCAGGATTGAAGAGCTCCGGACCCAGCACCTTTAAAAGTCCTACAATTTGACCCAAAGGAGCCCCAAAGTCCACCACGAGTGGGGTACACTGCCACTACAACTTCCCCCAGAGGACATCACCCTTCCAACTAGCTCCACAGTGACTGACCGAAGCGGCCTGAGCAGTGCGGCCTCCTCGCGGGGTGACCTGCGGTGGCCGCCTCCCATCTCCAGCTGCCCAGCTCACCATCTTCCGGGTCGCGGTACAACGGGACCAGCGTGGTTCGGCAGCGAGGACTGAGCAGCCTGCGGTGAGGGGCAGAGAATCCAGAAGCGCCGGAGGTTAGAGCACGTGTCGGATCCCCCGCTGAGCCACAGTTAGTTGGCACCATTGTTTAGGACTGGGAGAGGCAGCTGTTCAGCGTGAGTCCCGGATCTGGAGTGCCAGGTCTTAGGTGGAGCGCAGGGGTGTGAGGCGGGCAGTGTGCGGTGGGACAGAGAGGACGCCGCCATCTTTGTCAGCGGACCAGCGACGCACATGGAGCAGATGAGGGCCTGAGGAGGCAGTGATCTAGTTGCCATATAGGAGACCTAGGTCTTCTCAGTGGGCCAGCGCCAGGCCAGCGTACCAAGCAGTCTCCCCAGCTTCATAAAAGTGCAGCACATCGTGAGTGCTCCACTGCCCTTCTCCCCCAGCGCACTGCCTGTCATCGTGGTGGCACTTATAGGAGAATCCCCCCCCTGAGCGGTGTAGCTGGCTGGCTGGCCCCCGTTGTCTCCATTTGGACTCTGCTGTTCCTGGGCCCGTCTTGGGAAACCATCCCCCCAATTGCTAGCGGTGTGGCTGGTGTAACCCCTCCAAATATTATCAAGTGGGTGGCCACCTTGGATTGCTGTGCAGTTCACACAGAGAGGGAGATCCAGTGTTGTACTCCAGTGGAGCTGATTTCCTATACCCTGAGGTGGGTGCACCTGAGCAGAGACCACAACTATTTATCTCCCTGTCTATGCTACAAAGTAGGGCCACAGGGACTTCAGTGGCTATAGGGCAATAAATAGGTCTAGCTTTTTATATCCCCAATAGACTGTGTACCCCTGCAAAGTATCACCGCAGGGCTCTTTCTTGCTCTTCTGCTGCCACCTGGAGGTGAAAGGCGTGCTTGCAGCAGAGAGGATTCATCACTCTCTCACTCTCGTCTCTCCCCTCTGCACTGTTGTACTCCTCCAATAAGAGTGCCTCACTAATTGAATACCACCCCGTGGGTGCTCCTATTTTCTTCTGATTCTACTACTAATTCTGTGGGATGTGATACCACCGGGGCAAGCAGACGGAGGATAGTCTGTACATGTCTTTCTCTTTAATGTGACCTCTCAAATCCTGGGCGGACCTATAAATCTTTTCTGAATAACAACGCTGTGGAGGTGGGAGTCTGCTCCTAATCCCTATTGGATCCTACAAAACTTCCCCCACAAGCTACTAGGGGAAAATGCCAAGAAGTGGCAAGCAACGCTCAAATGGCATCCCTCACTACTATCCTAATAAATCCACTCCATCCTCTAGAATAGACAGAGAGGACTCACCTCACAGCCTCGAAGACTCTGAGTTTGAGGAGGAGGACTCCGCTCCAATCACGAGGGGCGATTTCTCTTCTTTGCTCAGAGAGTTAAAAGATCTCCGTTCATCCATTCACACCGAAGTCCAGAATGCACTTCACTCTATTCATACGGATGTCACTGCCATAGGCACCCGTACGGACCAACTAGAGCGGAAGGTCGAAGAGGTGGTCACATATCAAGCACACACAGCAGATGATATTACCCAGATCCGTAAGGAGCTAGCGGAGATCCATGAGCGACAGGAGGATATGGACAACAGAGCCAGGCGTAACAACCTGCGTATTAAAGGGATCCCGGAATCGGTGGAGCCCTCCCATCTAACCTCATATCTTAAGAGACTTTTATCTCAACTAGCTCCGGAAATCACAGAGGATCACCTACTCCTGGACCGAGCCCACCGAGCTCTAAAGACAAAGCCTCCAGACTCGTCCCCGCCCCGTGATGTCATTCTCAGGATGCATTACTTTACCGCAAAGGAGATCATCATGCGGGAAGCCAGAAAACTCCGGGCCCTAACGTTCGAGGGTTCAGACCTTCAAATCTTTCAAGACCTCTCGCCTGCTACTCTATCCAGACGACGGGAGCTGCGTCCAGTCACCACTATTCTGCAGAACAACAATATTCGATATCGCTGGGGATTTCCCTTCCGTCTGTTTGTGTGGCACCAGAACCAACAGTTATCGGCCTCCACACTTCTGGAAGCTCAAGCTCTCTTACACCGGATGGATCTAGCTCCTGCCCCAGCTCCAGTGGAACCATCATCGGCTTCGAAGACAGTTCCGGGTCCTTCCTCTCAGCGACAACGTCCACCGAGGAGAGACTGGTCTACGGTCTCAAATTCATCACGTTCATGTAGTGTGGACACCCGAGGTACTGCTGCTGAATAGGCTTTTATTCTTGGTTTTCCTGCTGGCCTTGGTTGGGAGGGGAAAGGTACTGTCATGGGAGGGTTCCTTACCAGGCACCTTCACACATCAACCCTATCATTTATTAAACGCCCCCCCCCCCCTTTGTTTTTTTGGTTTTTTTCCCCCCCCCCCATTTGTTTTTTTGGGTTTTTTTCTTTTCTCTCTTTTCTTCTCTGGACTTTCGAAGCCCTGTTGGGCTACCTTGGACTGGATACTAGTCTTAAAAGACAAGATGGACTGGGAAGGTTCTGCTTCTCCAGTCACTTAGAGAGATAGATAACCACCTCTGTTAGCAGGTAGGGGGGGCAATTACCGATTGTTTATATATGTTGCATTTGTGTTTCTGTTTTCTCTTTTATCTATGTTCTCTCTCGTTGGCTCTCCATACAGACAGCTGAATGAAGATAATATCTGTGACTGTTTATTTGTTTTGATGTTTGAACTACACTATCCATAGTGATGGTATGTTTGAAAATTACACTAAAGGTTTGTGTGGTATTCAATGCTTTGTTACCTAATGTTTTGTTAATAGGTTGTCATTGCTTGCATTGCCCCACGGGTTTAGCTATACAGGTTTCCTTCCCATCTAATATATTTCCTGACTTGCCCCTCCCTCCACCCAACCATTGGCCTCCGCCTACTCTAGGAATCCATCCCTCAGCTTAATTGTTTCAGTACCAGTAAGTTATTTGGGAGTGTAACTCCCTCCTCCCAATTCTACCTTAAACTGCTAACTAGGTCCGCCCAGGCCTACTGCCTTCATCCTCCAGCCCCGGCCGCTCGCATCAGATGCGAGATTTATACCCCCCCTCAAGCCTATGGCTTGTTGCTGGTCCCCGCATCCTTCCCGATGCCTCCTACTCCCACTCACCAGCACTTGAGACTAGTGTCCTAGAGACTACTGGTTCACTCCTTAATACCTTTTCCGGGTCGTCACCTGCTTCTTTTTTCCCATTTTCCCACTATTCTAGGTCGCCGTCTCTGCTCTCCTTATGCACGCTCATACTTAACATGCTGCTATGACCCTGAAAATTTTATCATATAATGTTAAGGGTCTCAATTCCCCTCTGAAGAGATCAAAATTGTTTTCCTCCTTGAAGTCTCTCCGTGGGGACCTAGTTTTTCTGCAGGAAACCCACTTTGCTCGTGGCCTCCATCCCGCTCTCCAGTCCCGGTATTTTCCACTGGTGCTTCACTCCTGTGATGCTAGATCTAAGAAACGGGGGGTAGCTATACTGTTCGCTAGGCACCTTGCCTTCGAAGTGTCCAATTCATATGAAGACGGGGAAGGCAGATATTTAATCCTCACTGGTAAACTAAATAATACAGTATGTACCCTGGTGAATGTATATGCCCCGAATGTGGATCAGGATAGATTTTTTCGCAAACTAGCCTCTATTTTGACACGGGTGAGACAGGGTGAATTGATAGTTGCGGGCAATTTTAATGCCACATTGTCTCCTACACTGGACCGGACATATGCCCCGGGGGGGAAACCCACACAAAGAGACGAGCAGTATTCCAAGGCCCTTAAGGAGTTCTTAAAATTGCACCACCTGTATGACTCGTGGCGGATAGTTGACCCACTATGCCGCGATTACACATTCTATTCCCACGTGTACCACACCTATTCAAGGATTGACATGATCCTCCTTAGCCATGACTTGGCAACAAAACTCCAAACTGTCCATATAGCTCCCAGGACTTGGTCTGATCACGCTCCAGTCCTGGCAGATCTGTCAGGGCTAGCACTTTACCCGCCCAGAGCCACCTGGAGGATTAATGAGTCGCTCCTTCATGATCCCAATGTCTTTAACACTC
>WWET01006379.1:12865-33472 GCA_011038615.1 Limnodynastes dumerilii
GAATTGGGTGATGTGGAAAAAACATCAAGGCTAGAAAGCTGGCAAGGAAGAATGTAAGAAATGCAGGGAGGGGGGGTAGGGGAAAGAGATGGGTGATATGGTGAGTGTTAAATGATAAAACGGGGTGTTGGGTAGTAGGGTGCATAGCCAAATTGGGGTAGGAAACAGAGTGTGATGGTATGGAAATGAGGAGGGTTGTATGGGCAAAAGGGGGCTAAGTATGAATGGAGACTGGGTTGGGGAAATTGGTGTGGTGAACGGGAATGGGGGTGGTAACGTGGAGCTTGGGTGCTAAAGGGTGGGCAGAAGGTGAAGAAAAAGTTATGGATGGAGACTGGGGTCAAAAGAAATAATGGATGGATGATAAAAGAAAGGGGGGAAGAAAGAAGGGGGGGAGAAAGAGGGGGGAAAGGGGCTATATATCTATATTAACAACATTTAACAACACCCTGCACCTTATTTTGGGACTTAGGGCCTGATCCAGAGGTACGCCGATGCGCTGTGCTTACTAAAGCACAGCGTATCGGCGTTCACTTACCTTGGCACTCCCCCTGTGCGGGCGTATGGCCCCTTCCTTACGCTGGCTGAAGGCTAACCCATAAGCTCGCACAAGAGCGTATGGCTGTCTAGCCCGCCCCCCCCACCCTCATTTAACTACCTCCCCCCATGCTGGTGTCAATGCACAGCAACAGAGACCATTAACTGTATATTGTCCTGTGTTTCATGAGACGAATAATCTTATAAGTATAATAGCTGCACATTATTGCAGGATAGCAGATGGTTGGATTCTTGCAAGAATATATCTAAATTTATAACTTTTGACTACCAATCATTCTATGTCAACGAAGTGGAACTTTTGATTACAACAAGAACTATAATTGCCTATAATTGCTTACAACACGTTGTTCTCTAGACGTTACAATCCAACAAGTATTACCATCTCAGATTGTCCTTAAGCACATTTATATGGATTTTTTCAGTATATACCTATATTAACAACATTTGGATTACCCTGCACCTTATTTTGGGACTTATTTAATACATTGGATACCTTCTGTATGCTAATTATTTATGGGTTACCATTATATATACATTTTTCATTGATTATGTACTATTGTTTTATCAATTGGGTTATTTAGTAGATATTGGTCTTTAAATCTGGTATGACCGGCCAGCATACGGATTTATGTTCTAAGAGAGCTTATAATATTATATTACAATAGTTTTTATTTTAATATTTTTTAATTATATATCTAATAATAAATTGTTTGAATACATTCTGCCTTTACTACCCTTTCAGCGCCAATTTTTCTCTCTTTGTCTATTTTTGTCTTGGATAGTAACCCCAAGTATTTTTGTGCAGCTTGGATTGGATAGATCTTGACACCTCTATTTTTAGCGCTGGGAAATTTTTTTCTTTTGTTGGTTTCCCATCTGAGGTGGTTGAGGCAAATACAGTAGAACAATTTAAACATGCTTGGGATAAATATAAGGGTATCCTAAATTGTAAACCAAATTGAGGGTAAATAAGGTCTAGGGTCAGTATAGATTTCAATAAACAAATGGGCAGACTAGATGGGCCATGTGGCTCTTATCTGCCGCCACTTTCTATGTTTCTATGAGGCTCAGGCTGAGCCTGAAGGTACTTGCCGCATGGCATTTTGTTTATTCTGAACTTGGACTAAGGCAGATCGCTGGAACTGTTTCCTTACACCCGCTTGGTCTTTGACTCAGTATTCAATAGCCCAAAGCTGGACGGTGACTGCCTGCCTTTTACTATACTGACTTTGCCACCAACGATAATCAGAGTTTATTACAGCTCATTAACGGCACTAGTCACTACATTCACAGTCTATTTCAATAACAGACCCTTGCAACATCATCACCATATCATTAAGCAACACCTTACCGTTATTTACTGCAAACTTTTATCACTAACAAATGTTTTACTGTATCATAATTGAACATCTGCAACATTGTTGCTAAATAAGGGTGCAGAGATCTTTTCTGTTTATACCATGTGTGAAACTATTTTACTGAATACTGCATTCTATGTCTTTTGACTTCAACCTAAGATTTACAAATAAATGACCATTAACTTTACGTGTATCTGTATTTTATGCCTATTGTGGAGCGCGGGTAGCACAACCCCCATTTGCTGACAGCATTTCAATTTTGTTCCCATAAATTAAATTTAGAATTGTAGACCTTTGGGATAAGGATTGACTGAATTGCACCATGGCCATTGTGAGAATTCCAAACTCATTGACCTGTCAAGAGAAGTTGTTAGAAGCGATTTTCTAATTGTTCCAGAATGAGGGACCAAATCTGTTAGCTTAGAGCAAAAGAGAAATTATTTCAGTTTTCTTTTAAAATGTCTTAACTCCGAATCTATTAACTGGTGACCTAAAGTGAGGCCGCAAATACCCTAATGGAAATGACAAAATAATACAGGGAGCAAGGGATTTTGCTAAGTAAATACAACTCCTATATTCTAGGGCAGGCAGCCTGAAGGTAGAAAATGATTAGAAATATCAAAAAACTGTTCTGGCTGTCAAATATTGCTGCATGATACAATATCTTGCTTCTTACTTTTACTGTCACAGATACCTTTTTTGAGTGTTTATTTCTATGATACTTATGTATAATACACTAGTACTATAAGCTTTACAAATTGTAGATGATCTGTAATGTAAATAGGCATACTGATGGATCAGTTCTGTGTCTTTCAAGGTGTATCTTATAAATAATAACCCAACCCCTTATATGTACAACCAATACATATTAGTGTACTGCTATATTGTCACCAAACTCATTGGTAATTACAATCCATAGTAATACAATAATAGTAATTACAATCCAATTACAATCCATAGTTTTCACATGCAAATCGGCATTATTGCAGGAAAAAGAAGTTGATCTTATTTAAAAATTGCAGTGTCCATAGCGATCCATGTAATATCAGCTATCTCTGGCTCGTTATATTTACTATATGCCAAAGCAGAGCTTTACACTCAACTCCCAGCGTAAAAATTGCACCATCTTAGGCTGGCATCATGGGTAAGTATTCCAGCGATGTCCCCATATATCCCCTTTTCCTCCCCCTAAAAGCTGTTATTAGGGGGAGGAAAAAGGGGGTATGTATAAGGAGACCACTGGAATATATAAGCATGGGAAACGTATTAAATAAATTTAAAAATTAAAAAAAAAAAAAAGGAATTGTTAAAACCGGCAAAGTCATTATATGTATACACTGCGTGTATTTCTCATGTCGGGACTTTAAATTTCAACATGCCAAAAGAGAAGCACTGCACTGCAGCTTTATTCACAGATAAATGAAAATGTACAAAAATAGAAACCTTAGTTATCCATTTAACAAAATAAGAAAAAAAAAAAAAACACTGGGTGAATATTCTTGGTAATGATCCCAAAGAATGAAACATGAGTAATTATTTTTACTTACCCATTCTACAATCAAGGGCAGTCTTCCAATCAAGTTTTTTACTTATCCCATCCCACCTAAAAGCTGCAAAGGGGAAATTTACTGTAGTCCTATGTTAGTAAGTAAACATGGTTGTTTGTTTGTTTATTAATTAATTTGTTTGTTTGTTTATTTTTGTGAAAATAAATGGTATTTCTGATACTAATATGTTGCACAGCTCCATCAGTCAACATATATGTATGTAATTACGTCTAGGGTCCACTTTGTTGTGGATTGCATACTTCCAGATTCATTTGCACAATATTCACCTCTTTTGATTTTAATGATGAAGAAAAAGTGGTTGTTTATGTTGGTCTGGACCTTCATGTCTTGCAACCTACTGAACCTTTATTCAGCTGTTTGGGAGGACTAAGTGCCAATCAAACTCTGAATTAATGAAACACCAGTATAATTGTATAACTTCTTAGTAAGCATGCTGCTGTTTCTATAGGAACTCTGCAACATTTTTTTTTTTCTTGCAGGAAACCACACAAATAGCAACATTTATATGATTTTTAGGTTATCTGGCAAAGCACAGGAATAATCTGATTCATTGGCCATCAGCCTTAGCAGGGGTGTGTATGAGCCTCACATGTAATAAAACGCTAATGTAATGGCCGTTTCATATTTACCTTGGCCACTCCAGCCATCCAAATTCTATTTAAACTATGATTTTAACATGTGACTTGCAAAATCCAGCTGACAAAAAATAATTATATACCTCAGCAAACATGAAAACTTTTATAGTAAGAAAAGGGGCAGTGTGTAGTTTAAGTAATAAGAAAGTGTCTACTTATTAAAGGATGCAGTTTAACAATTGAAATATTATGACTTTAATAATAGCATGGATTTCTGTACAAGAATTTGCACCACTGTCCTCTGTGGTTTCAAAACTAGAGGCAAGCTGTTGCTATGTTATTCTTAGACACAATGGGCTAGATCCAGACTTAAGTTCAAATTAAGTACAAAAGCGAAGCGTAGTTAGTAATGCACTCCCCCGGGAACTCCCCTTGAACGCACATAATTTTGCTGATTTACAAGATCAAAACCCTACCTTAACTTTTCCATGCCTATCTCCGGTCGTACGTATTGTCTTGTCGCCTCCTATCCGTCAGACCGCTCCTTCTCTGCCGTAACCCCTAGCTCCTTCTCCCCTGCCACTCCTCTTCCGGTTGGCGTGCCCCAG
Source organism: Limnodynastes dumerilii (assembly GCA_011038615.1). Classification (NCBI taxonomy): domain Eukaryota; kingdom Metazoa; phylum Chordata; class Amphibia; order Anura; family Limnodynastidae; genus Limnodynastes; species Limnodynastes dumerilii. Next base: position 17,533 of record WWET01006379.1, read on the forward strand.
GGCTCTGTCCTTGGTCCCCTTCTGTTCTCACTCTACACCTCCTCTCTGGGTGATCTCTTCAGCTCCTTTGGGTTTAACTACCACCTCTATGCCAATGACACTCAAATCTATCTCTCCTCCCCTGACCTTCTGTCTAAAGTGTCAGATTGCCTCTCTGCCATCTAATCATGGATGTCTGATCGCTTTCTTAAGCTTAACATGGCCAAAACTGAAATTGTAGTCTTTCCACCTTCTTGTATCCCCTTTACCCCTACTATCTACATTACTATTGGCGACTCCACTATCTCCTCCTCCACCCAAGCCTGCTGCCTGGGCGTCATCCTGGACTCCTCTCTCTCCTTCACTTCCCACATCCACGCCCTCTCACTGTCCTGCCGTTTTCATCTCCGCAACATTGCTCGCATCAGACCCTTCTTAACTGCTGATGCCACTAATTCACCTCCCCTCTCTGTCAATCTCTACACTGGCTTCCTGTCCCTTTTAGAATTCTCTTCAAGCTCCTCACCACAGTTTACAAGACTCTCTCTTCCTCCACCGCCGCCTATCTCTCCTCCCTTATCTCCATCCACACTGCCTCCCGTCACCTCCGCTCTGCTGGTGACCGTCGCCTCAACTCCAACCTGATAACTACCTCTCACTCCCGCATCCAAGACTTCTCCCGTGCCGCCCCTCTCCATTGGAACAACCTACCACCTCCTATCAGGCAATCCAGCACCCTCCAATCCTTCAAACGCTCCCTCAAAAACCACTTCTTTAGGATAGCCTACCCTTACTCCACCTAAACTTACCTGCCCTCCCCATCTTCATCCCTGTGTCTCCCATTTATTTGTCCTCTCTCACTTAGCATGTTAACTCTTATGTGCAAGGTCCTCCTCCCTCTTGTCATCACCCCTCTTCCTTGTCCTCATCACTTCTCACCTTTTTCTCTCCACTGTCTTTCTCTTTTGTTACTCATCTGCTCCTACACACATATTTAGCATTTTTTTTTTTGTACTGTATTTAAATTTTGCTTTGTACATGTATTGTATTTCTTGTTCAAGTATTTTATACCCTCTGTTAATTATTGTATTGAATTTTATATGTAACTATTGTCTTTGCTGTTGCCTCTGTACGGCGCTGCGGATACTGTGTAGCGCCTTATAAATAAACGTTAATAATAATAATGGACCAGATCCAGATTTTATAATGGCAGGGCACTTACGCACGCAAGGCCAATTCAGAGGTGCGTGTTTCTTCAGAAACACGCACCTCTGAATAGAACGTTTTAGCGGTTGCGACTTGCGCATCCGCTAAAACTCTGAATCAGGTCCATGATCTCTTATGTAATGTTTTCTTCTCATAACAGATCTCAAAATATTAATTGTAATATTCTATATTTAGGTATAGAAACAAGGGTAATGAGGTTTATAACTAGCATCACCTCGACTTTCTACAGTTCCAAACCTCTTACTAATTAGAAAAGACTTCTCTATTTAGGTACCTGGGATGACAAAAATCCGATAGATAATAGTTATTATTAAAAATGTCTCACAAACTGCTGCTGCTCATAAGGGGCTGATCCAGAGTTTGGGAGTAGGGGCAAAACAGGTGCAAATGTAAACCATTTTGCAATGGAAGGGTTCTAATTAATTTGGATACTTTTGCATGCAGGGAAAAATACTTTACTTTTGAACATAAACTCACATACTGCATAATCTTATGATTAATGTACAGATTAATCATAAGGTTATGCAGTAAGGTTTATTTCTCTACCTGCTTAGTAGTTGTAAATCATTGATCACTGAATATTCTACAGAGTGATGACTAAAGTATAATTAACTCTCAGGAAGTGGCGCCAAGAAATGTCAAACTTATTAACTTATTCATGTTAACTGTGATTACTGTGCTCTGATACCAAGAAAACACTGTATTTTTTTTTAAATATTTTTTTATTGTATTTCCTTTTAACAAAAAATTTTTAGGTTAATAATATTTTGAGTTCTCAAGCTTTGTGAAGCTTTTTATGTATGCCCTTACCCTTCAAGTGTTAAATCAATTAAAGAAAAGGTTGCACATATTATATTGATTTGACATGTGCTACCTGGAGATTTTTCATATACAACATGGGGCTCATATAAGTATCATTATTGCATTGGGTGCATATAGCCTGGCTATATTGCGTGTAGTATTTACAGATATACAAAATATGGGTGGTTGGCGTTCAGAAGGGGTTGATGCTGGGATGTGCAGGTGCTGCTGTATTTGCTTATAGGTACCCCAAATGCACCTTATATATTTGGTAAATGAAAAAGGGGGGAAAGCAGATATGGGTCAGCGCTACTCTGGGTGTTGTTATTGTTCCTTGTGTGATTAATACACAGGGAAACGGCATATTATTACCTGTTAATGTTGTTTCCTTTACTCCTCCATGACAGCCCTGACCACCTGGGTTAAGACCTTCCCACCTGGGCTCACAGGAAAGAAAAAAAAGACACCTGGCAGCATATAAAACGTCACTTCCCCTGCCTCCAGTGTCTTAAACTTTACAAGCTTCAAAGTCTACCACCAATAATAGCACCATTACATAATAGTGAAAATAAAGGGAGGGAAACTAGGGGCTGCCATGGAGGAGTAAAGGAAACAACATTAACAGGTAATAATATGGCGTTTCCTTCTCCTCCTATGGCAGCCCCGACCACCTGGGTGATGCCCAAGCAGTAAGACCATAAGTGGAGGGATATAGATAATTGATGTGAAAACACCCAGTGAAACATAGTAACATTATACTTATAAAGTGGCTGCTTCAAGAACTTTTCCCCCAAATTTAGCATCTGAGGATGCGGCCACATCCACTCTATAGTGTCTAGCGAAAGTATGTACTGAAGACCAACAGGCCACTTTACATAAATCTTCTATAGAAGCAGAGTTCCTTTCTGCCCACGAAGTCGCTACAGATCTGGTAGAGTGTGCCTTTACATTTTCTGGTAGGCTTTTGCCCTTTTTCAAATAAGCCTCTTTAATGCAAGATTTTATCCATCTTGCAATTGTGGCTTTTGATGCTGCTTTGCCTTTATCTTTAGCTCCAAAAAGAACAAACAACTGCTTTGAGGTCCTCCGGGATTTTGTTCTATCCACATACACCCTTAGAGCTCTTACAAGGTCTAATTTATGAATATTTTCCTCTTTAGTACTCCTGGGATTTGGAAATAATGCCGGAAGTGTAATGTCTTGATTTATATGAAAAGTTGAGGATGAGTCCATAGTACCACTTTTTCCTTGTGGAAAATTATAAATGGTTGTTCCACCCATAGAGCTTGCAGCTGAGATATACGCCTGGCTGATGTAATAGCCACAAGAAAGACCACTTTCAGTGTTAGACACTACAGTGGGATATCATACAAGGGTTCAAATGGTACTTGGGTCAAGGCATCCAAAACCAAATTAAGATCCCATGAAGCGATGGGCTGGCGAAAAACTGGTCTAACTCTCTTTGCCGCCTGAATAAATCTGGACACATACTTATTTCTTGCAATGTCTCTGTCCATGATAGCACTTAGTGCTGAGATTTGTACCTTCAAAGAGCTTGTGGCCAGCCCTTTATCAAGCCCTTCTTGAAGGAAATCAAGTATCACTGCAATTTGGGAATGTGATCTATTCCTTGCATTACACCAGAATATACATTTCTTCCAAATCCTGTAATAGACTGTACAGGTAGTTTTCTTTCTGGCACAAAGAAGAGTATTTACCACTTTCGTAGAAAAGCCTTTCTCCTTCAGATTCTTGACTTCAACAGCCAGGCCATCAACTTCCATGAATCGGGATTTGGATGAGATATTTCCCTTTGTGTTAGAAGGTTTTCCAACGCTGGAAGTTCTACTGGTCCTTCTACCACCAGTTGAAGAAGTCTTGGAAACCAAGCTCTTCTTGGCCAAAATGGTATTACTGCCATCACTGTTACCTTTTCTTGTTGTATTCTTTTTAATAGTCTTGGGATGAGAGGAACCGGAGGGAAGACGTAAGCCAGATTGAAGTTCCACGGAGCCGTTAGTGCATCCACCGCCCGTGCTTCCGTATCCCTGTATCTGGAGAAGTATACCGGTACTTTTCTGTTTTTCCTGTCCGCCATTAGGTCTATCTGCGGAATGCCCCAAAGGTCAGTGATCTTTTGAAACACGCTGTGCTCCAGCTCCCAATCTCCGGGACTGATGTTGTGACGGCTGAGGAAATCTGCTTTCACATTTTCCTTGCCTGCTATAAATATGGCCGTGATGTTGATGACATGTCTTTCTGCCCATTGTAGAACATGACGTGCTTCTTCCATCATACTCTTGCTCCTTGTGCCCCCCTGTTTGTTTATGAAGGAAACAACTATCTTGTTGTCCGATTGAATAGTTACATTTTTCTGGTGAAGTCTGTGTTGAAATGCATGACATGCAAGAGAACTGCTCTCATTTCTCTCAAGTTGGAATGTAGATGGCTGTTTCTTGCGGACCAGACTCCTTGGGCATAATCTTGACCGTAGGTAGCCCCCCAACCTGAAGAGCTGGCGTCTGTAGTCACTATTACTGACTGTGGTACATCGAAATTCCTTCCGTTTCTCAGCCTTGTTAAACTCAGCCACCATTTTAGATCTTCTTTTGCTTTTGTTGAAAGATACATTTTTGATATAATCTGTGGCTGTCCCTGTTCCATTGTCTGAGGAAACAGGCCTGGAACCACCTTGTGTGCAGTCTCACCCACTGCATGGTATTTAGTGCCACTGACATAAGACCCAGTTTTCGCATACATTGTTCTGCTGTTATCCATCTTTTCTTCAGCTGGGGGGCTAGATGGTTTCTTATTTTGTTTATCCTGTCTTCCGTCAAGGATACGGACATTTGGTTTGTGTCTATAATGACTCCCAGGTATGTAATTCTCTTGGTTGGACTCAAGTGACTTTTTTGCTGATTGATGATCCAGCCGTGTTGCTCTAGGACTTGGATGGTTCTTACTGTATCTCTTTGGACCTGTTCTCGAGAGGGAGCTGTGATTAGTACATCGTCGAGTTATGGCCATAGCTGTATGCCTTCCATCCTGAGCTTGGCCACTAAGACCACCAACGTTTTTATGAATGTCCTGGGAGAACTTGCTAGTCCGAATGGTAGGGCTACAAACTGGAAACTTTCCCCGAACACGTGAAACCTGAGATATTTCTGATGGGATTTGTGTATAGGAATGTGAAGGTAAGCATCTTTTAAATCTATACTGGTCATCCAGGATTCCCTTTCTAGATCCGGTAAAATGGATTTTATTGATTCCATCTTGAATGTTCTGTTTCTCAGATAGCAGTTGAGTCTTCTCAGATCTAGTATTGTGCGGAAGCCTCCTGATGCTTTCTTTACCACAAAGAACCTGGAAAAAAAACCTTGAAGATCTTCTTTGTGTGGTACCCTTACCACTGCTCTCTGTTGCAACATTTCCAAAAGACTTGATCTCAAGGCTTTCTTTTCCAGAGCATCTGTTGGTACTGGGAAAACGACGAATTCTTCTCTGGGAAAATGAACTAGTTCCAGTTTGTAGCCCGTCTCCACAATTTCCAACACCCATTTGTCTGATGTTGAGCATTTCCATTGCCAGCTGAAGCCTGACAGTCTGCCCCCTATCATCAAGCCGCCCGGCCTCCTGATGTCACTGGGCAAACTGACGCAGGGTACTTTTGATGTCTCTTCCACGTTGTGCACGTTGGAGCGTGATGTGGACCACTGACCTCTTCTGTACCCTCGTCCTGGTCTATATATCACAATCTGCGGCAAGTGCCGCACTTACCCGCCTGGCTGCGCGCTGTCTGCGGTCCCCTGCAGCTGCCCCGGTCCTCTGGCTGTCAGAGTCTGTCACTGTGGCAGTGACAGACTCCAAAACTTACCATGCTGCAGCTTCTTGTCGGCGTCCCACGTGTCTTCTGGCGCCAGGATCGGCGGTGCCTCCGGTCCATGGGCGCCGCCATCTTGGAATACTCACGTGACGCTGAACTGCCAATGAATTTTTCTGGACTAAGTAAGAATCATCTTGTCCTACCTCTATCTAACAACAGTGATCAACTTCTTCATGCCCTGTACTCCGAAGTGTTGTCGCTCCGTTCTCAGTTGTCCCAGGTTCTTTTTTTCTTGCCAAGCCTGCTTCAGAAGCTGTCCTGCCCAGAGAAGACATCAGCTTCTGCCTGTAACTCCGTACAGCCCTGTCCCTCCATGCAGGATTCTGGTACACCTGGTCCGGTACCATCTTCCAAGTCAAGTACTGGACTAACGCCCAATTTCAGCCTGGGAATTGCCCAGGAACATCGGAAGTCCCAACCTACGACCCTTGGTACCAGAACTAGGGGTGGATACCATCCACCTCTCTCGATGGAGGAGCGTCAATATAGAATCACGTATAGACTCTGTCTCTATTGTGCTGGCGCTAATCACCTTTTGAAGTCTTGTCCTGTACGGAAGCCAAGGGACTTAAAATCTGGGAACGGGGTCCCAAGTCAAGTAACCCCAGCAGGGGGCCCAAGTCAAGTAACCCCAGCAGGGGGCCCAAGTCAAGTAACCCCAGCAGGGGGCCCAAGTCAAGTAACCCCAGCAGGGGGCCCAAGTCAAGTAACCCCAGCAGGGGGCCCAAGTCAAGTAACCCCAGCAGGGGGCCCAAGTCAAGTAACCCCAGCAGGGGGCCCAAGTCAAGTAACCCCAGCAGGGGGCCCAAGTCAAGTCAATCTGTGCACTGGGCGGGCTATTTAAACTCTGTGCACAGTCCCTGCTGTGCCCAGATCTACTTGGTCTTCATGAAGCTGGATATCCTGACAGAGCTCTCCTGTGCCTTGCTGACTCCGGTCCTGTGCCTTGCTGACTCCAGTCCTGTGCCTTGCTGACTCCAGTCCACAATCTCGTGGTCCAGTCCTGAGGTCCTGTCTCGTGGTCCAGTCCTGAGGTCCTGTCTCGTGGTCCAGTCCTGAGGTCCTGTCTCGTGGTCCAGTCCTGAGGTCCTGTCTCGTGGTCCAGTCCTGAGGTCCAGTCCAGTGGTCCAGTCCTGAGGTCCTGTCTCGTGGTTTAGTCCTGAGGTCCTGTCTCGCGGTCCAGTCCGGTGGTCCAGTTCCGTGGTCCAGTCCAGTGGTCCAGTCCTGAGGTCCTGTCTTGTGCTCCAGTCCTGAGGTCCTGTCTCGTGGTCCAGTCCGGTGGTCCAGTTCCGTGGTCCAGTCTTGTGGTCCAGTCCGGTGGTCCAGTTCCGTGGTCCAGTCTTGCGGTCCAGTCCGGTGGTCCAGTCCTGGGGGTCCAGTCGTGCGGTCCAGTCCTGCAGTCTAGTCCTGGTGGTCAAGTCCTGCAGTCCAGTTCTGCAGTTTAGTGCGACGTTCCAGCCCTGAGGTTCAACCCTGAGGTCCGGTTCTTAGGCCTTGCCCGGAGTTCAAGTCCTGTGTCCCAGTTGATGCCCTCAGCTGTAACCAGTTCTGCCGCTCCGGTCCTGCTGACTTCTACTCTGCTGCCTGCCTCTGCTACTCTCATCACCATCAGGATCATCTCTCACCAATTCCCATTGGACACCATTCCGGATTACCAGTGCTATTGTTGGACTTTATTCTTATCTTCTGACGAACTCTCTGGCACTTTCTCATTGTCATCACATTCTGGACTCATGTACATTCTCACTCCCCTATGCTCCCATCTGTGTTTTGCCACTCAATTTCATTAAACCCATCATTTATTCACCTCACATCTGTTGCTTCTCTGGAAACCCGGGCAGATCCCACTAAAGATTCACAGTTCGTGACACTATAAGCTCTTGCTTCCTTCGAATCTTGTGTGTTGACGTTAGACGTATAATTTTTTCTCTGTGCTCGATCCGATGGCAGCCACTGCGACCTTCCTCCAGATGACTTAGAGATCAGCTCATCCAATTTCTGTCCGAATAAGTAATCACCCTGGAAGGGAAGAGAGGGTCATTTTCCTTTTGACTGAGTATCTGCATTCCATGGTTTCAGCCAGAAAGCTCTCCTAGTTACCACAGTTGAGGCTGTAGCTCTTGAAGTCAGCTTAACTGAATCCAGTGAAGCCTCGCACAGAAATTCAATTGCCAGATGTCTTGCACAGATTTTAACAATTCTGATCTTTTGACGCCATCCAGGATGTCTGCTTCTAATGTCTGGCACCACCCTCTCATAACCCTGGAGTTGATTGCCGTGGCCGCCGCTGGCTTCAGAGCTGCTCCTAGTATAGAGTGTTGTTTTTTTAATCCAATTTCAATTCTTTTATCCATCGGATCTTTGAATATGTTCGCATCCTCAAGAGGCAACGTAGTTCTTTTTGATATCCTGGAAACTGCTGCATCAATTTTAGGGGCTTCTTCCCATTTTCTTACATCCTCTGCCAGAAAAGGATACATTTTATTCATGCGTGCAGGAACTGCTAACCTTTTCTCTGGATGTTTCCATTCCTCCGTTATGATATCCTTCAGTGGCTGGAATAGCGGAAAGACCTTATTCTCTTTACGGGAATCTTTAAATAGCATATCCTGTAGTTTTAACTGTTCCTGAGACTCTTCTATCTCTAGTGATTTGTTAATTAGGCATATTAGATTGTTTACTAAGTTTGGATTGAATTCTTCCTCCTTGTGCGACTCCTCGGACTCTGCTTCTGACAGATCAGATCTTCCTTGGGAGCATTCTGGTAATTCCCCTTCAGACAGGTCAGAGTGGTCACTCGGACCGGAACGTGATCTTATTAAGGAAAACTGCTTTAAATCTTCTTTAGTAATAAAGGTATCAGACATAGCAGTTTTCATCATAGTAATTAATTGCGTTAAACAAGGCGTGGGAAGCAATTGATCCTGTGGTTTACATTTTTCACACACAGTGCCTTTAAATTTGACCGGAAGCAAGGAGTCGCACATAGAGCATCTTGATAAATGCTGTTTCTTATGCCTGTCTTTCAAGGTCCTACTTGACTCTGACCTAAAACATATATAATAGTAACACACTAAACAAATCTATGCTACACTCATAACATAGAATAGGAACAGGAAAGAAGAAAAGAAAAAAAAAACTGCTATATGCTGTTGCTACATAAGCCTCATAAATACAGACAATATATATATAAAACATTTCTATACACTATGCACAGGCATAAATAGAAACTAAAAGTGTCACAGAAAAACTCAATACTAAACTAATCCAGCAGAGAGGAAGAGCTCACCCAGACTTCTTAGGATGTGAAGTTTTGTCCTCCATGGCTGTCGACATACTGCAAACGCCAAGCTGACACAGCCAGGAACCACTGACAGGTTTTGAAACCTTCGCGCTTCTCAGGCGCATCCGGCAAGCTTGCGATGACGTCAGCCCGCTTTACCCTACGGATTAACCCGGGATTAAACACAGCACTTCCTGCTGTGATGAGACGTCGCATCCTGGTGCTCTCTATGCACGGAGCACTTGCGGACGCTGCTACCAGCGCTGTGGAATCCCCTGTTCACCAGACTACCTCGTCAACGGCGGGGATAAGGTGAGCCTTCCGTCTGCTAACGGACCTCCTGCCTGTAAGCCCGCAGGAAAGAAAAAAAGACACTGGAGGCAGGGGAAGTGACGTTTTATATGCTGCCAGGTGCCTTTTTTTCTTTCCTGTGAGCCCAGGTGGTAAGGTCTTAACCCAGATGGTCGGGGCTGCCATAGGGGAAGGAAATGTGTATTCAAATAAATGGTGGATGAATAGTAAATGAGTGATTATATTTAATTAATGCGATGGGAATATGGAACTGATGGGTGGAGGGGGGGTTTTAAGGCCTGGTGGTGAGTCCCAGGGGTAAGGTCCTGATGAAAAAGTCTCTCTGTACTAGATCCATTCCTACAAGCTTTTAATGCTATGGAAAAGTCTTGGCAAAATAAAAAAAAATCCTGGTATTGTGCTCTAAATAGAGCTGGTTGCCAGCATAATTCTCAGTTGCGGCACAAGGTTATTTATTTGTATCAGCAGATGTGTGACATTAGGGTAAAACGAATTAACAAACTAAAATGGTCCATGGCCTTTGTAACAAATCATACCAAGAAAGGCTAGAGGAACTAAACATGTATAGCTTGGAGCAGAGAAGGGAGAGGGGGGACATGATAGCAGCTTTCAAATACATCAAGGGTTGTGACCAGCTAGAGGAGGGTACCATTTTTCAAAAGAAAAGGTGTAATAGAACACGAGGGCATGGATACAAACTGGAGGGTGGTAGATTCAAAGGAAATGTGCGGAAAAATTACTTCACTGAAAGGGTGATAGATAAATGGAATATTCTCCCATCTGAGGTGGTTGAGGCCAATACAGTAGAACAATTTAAACATGCTTGGGATAAATATAAGGGTATCCTAAATTGTAACCCCAATTGAGGGTAAATAGGGTCTAGGGTCAGTATAGTTTTCAATAAACAAATGGGCAGACTAGATGGGCCATGTGGCTCTTATCTGCCGTCACTTTCTATGTTTCTATGTATGTTTCTATTTATTGTACATAAAGAAGAGAGAAAACAGTAGAATCTGGATCCGGTGCTCCTACAGTTTATGCTGAAACATGCAACTCTGGATAGGATGTATAATGCATCCGCATTGCCCTTCCCAAAAAAGTCTGGATCCATGATGCTTTAGGTTGTGTAACAAAGTGTTTTAGGCTGTGCCTTCTTAAGGGTTTTTGTAAGTAATAAGAGCTGGTAATTTTCAATGTGAAAATTACCAATGTTTTTAAAGCTTTTTCTTATTTAACTTAACTTTTTAAGTTAACTTTTCTTTTTTTCTCTTTCTTTTTTTATTTTTTATAATGTTAGCAAAATGCCTGCGAGTAATATATTTGCAAAAACATTTGTGTATTACTGTTAGTTAGTGTCTAATACAGACATCCTGAGTATACATATAGCAAATGGATAGGGACTCACCTACAGGAGGTTCCTTGACGCTGGGCAGGTGAGCTTAACCCAATATAGCTATATTGTGACCTAAACCTCCTTTTTATGTATATACTGACACATGGGGCCTGATCCAGACTTACGCTGGCTGGTGTTAAAACACCAGCCAGCAGCGTAAAACCGGCTTAAAAGCCGATCTGCACATAATGAGGCTGGGAGGGTGGTGTTATTGTACTAACGCCGCCGTCCCAGCGTATTTACACTCCCTTACGCCGGCTGAAGTTAGGGTAGCCTTCAGCCGGCGTAGGGGAGTGTAAATACGATGGGGCAGGGGAAGTGTCAGGGGGAATCCCACAATGTAACGCTGAGCGTTAGTACACTCAGCGCTACATCATATGTCTGGATCAGGCCCATAGTGTTATATAATATTTGTTTTGGAGCGCCGGACCACTATTTCCTTATAAAAAATTTAAATGCATAGGAAAGCAGAAGGGGCCGCGGCTGTACAAGCTCAGACTCTCTGAATAGGATGTGTAGCGCATCCACAATGGATCACTTGGGTAAATGCTGCACACGTAGTAGATGTGCTACATGGTGACTAAAAATATGTTAAAAGGTCCCTTCAAATGTGTTGCATTATTTCCTTTGTAAACTAATTATTATTATTATTATTATTATTATTATTATTAGTAGTAGTAGTAGTAGTAGTAGTAGTGATAGTAGTAGTAGTAGTAGTAGTAGTAGTGCAGGGGTCTTAAAGCCACAGAAGAGGTAACACAGACGTGCGGATGAGCAATCTGTACAATTTCTGATCTACGTGTAAGTAGCAAACCCTGCTCCTACTGTAAAATTGTAATCTTCTTCACCACTCATTTTGGCAAGCGGAGGCGAAGAACTGCCCCATTGTTCGTAAATCCTATCGTGCGGAACTCAGTTACTTTTGATAGGTATTAGGTGCAGAAATCACACGTAACATCTGAACGGCACATTTGCCCACTTGTCCAGACACCGCAATTTGGGTACATAAGTGGGATGTCCTTTGTAGGTCTGGACATAATTATACAAATAATTTACCAATCATACCATGTTATTACAAGTAATTTATAATAAATAAACTTATGGGGGCAAGACTTTTCTAAAGATTTTTATCATTCAAATATCACCAATTTTTCTACATGTTTTTTCTTATTACCACATTTACCTTATTAAATACAGAGTAAACTGATGTGGGAAATGAAGCAACATGTACTTCTTTCTGCTTATACTGGCATAGAACTGTAATGTATGCACCATACAGGCGTCTGCACTGCTGCTACTGTTTTCAGGTTAATCCGCCCCCGCAGCCTCTTAGATTTCACACTGTCTTTCTCTCAGCAGGACACCGTCCTCATAATATAAGCTGCGCAAACAAAAACCCATGCTTACAGATACTGAACTGTTTTCCTTCGCTCGTGGCATGGATAAAAACATTTATGTTAACCCTGGTGCTGTTGTGTGTCTTTTGTTGCCAACTGCAATGTGCTACTCTCTTAGGGTATTACTTAAAACCTTCAGAGAGTTTAATTTGGAGAGCAGGAGTTGCACACAGTATGGATTCAGTCTCACAACATGAATCAGAACCTTGTGTCTTTTTTCTGTAAAATAATTTTATAGAGACAGATTTCTTTCCAGTTTCCTCAGTTTAACGTTTTCTGTATTTTGAAATAATAATTAGAATGTGACATGTAAAGCTCAATTATTGAGGTTTTGCACTATTAAAATGATTTCATTTGGATTGGAATTTGTTATCTTAGGACCCTAAAACAATTATAGGGACCCATTGATATGACCATTTTGTGCTCTCTTTGTTCTTTTGAGAGAATAGCACACTTGAGAAAACATAACAGAAAAATGTACAGAAAAGCTATTGTCTAGACTGTGATCACAGGATTGGGCAAACCTTGGAAGAAATCCATGGCAGGCCTGCCACAATCCTGCCTGTGCATCAGAGCAGCAGGTAGTTGGGAAGTGCACAACACTGTATGAACACTGAATACCATACTGCTGCATGATAAAAACAAATGTATCCCTGCACAGAGGAAATGGTTCAGTAAGTAGCACTTGTGTCTCGCATCGCTGAGGTCATGAGTTTGATTCCCAGATAAGGGCTTATCTGTGTGGAGTTTGGATATTCTCCCTGTGTCTGCACGGGTTTACTCTCTGGTGCTCTAGTTTTCTGCCACACTCCAAAAACATGCTGGAAGGTTAATTGGCTGCTGAATAAATTAACCCTACAACCCAATTGTAGGTGTATGTGTTAGGGACCTTAATATGTAGCTCCAATGGGGCAAGGACTGATGTGAATTTGAAATATTCTCTGTAAAGTGCTATATAATCTGATAGGGCTATATAAAAACCTATAAATAAATAGAGCAATTTACTATTGCAGAAGTAGTAGCATTTGGATTACCCTGCCTTTGATTTTACTCTGTTGTATCTAATAGTATGGCTATCATGGCTAGGTTAAATTGCTGCACTGACTGTATTTAGTATCTGGTTATATGCCTGTAGAAGCAACCACTATTTTTCTGGATGAATATAAAAAGCTGTATTGGACTGGGGAAATAATGTCAAAAGGTGTTTAATTTCATTCTTTAAGAAAAAACCTTTTTCTCATATACTATAGTTATGCAAAAATTGCCAAAACTTATACTAAATTATTTAGTAACGGCCAAGCTATTATAATCTGAAAACTAGTATACATTTTTTTGTAACTATTATTGGAAAAAAGGAACCAATTGTATATGTTTATGCTATAAGTAACTTGTTTCTATAACCTAAATTGTATTACATGTATATTGGTCCTTTAATGTCATTTTTTCTCTGTCCTCATGGATTAGCAGGAAGAATAATATGGCAAGGACAATGTTTGCTTGCTTTTTAATAGTTTTTAGTGCACACTGTATAGGGTGTCTGACCAAACGTTAGGTTCCTGGGCCTGATCTAGACCTACGCCGATGCACTGTGCTTACTAAAGCACAGCATATCGGCGTTCACTTTCCCCGACACTCCCTCTGTGCGGGCGTATGGCCCCTTCCTTACGCCGGCTGAAGGCTACCCTAACTTCAGCCGGCGTAAGGAAAAGGTCATACGCTCACACAGGAGCGTATGGCCACCTAGCCGCCCTCCCACCCTCATTAAACTAGCTCCCCCCGCCCACCTACACTAACCTGAACGTAGGGACCTAAGCCCTCCCTTCCTCCCTCATTATATTACCTCCCCCCGCCCACCTTCACTAACCTTAACGTAGGGACGCTAGGGGGACGCCCCCTCCAGTGTCCCTACGCTGTTCCTACGGAACAGGCGTTGCCGTAGCTACGCCGGGCAACATCTGCCCAGCGCATGCGCAGATCGGCTTTTCAGTCGATCTTACGCTTATGCCCGCCGTCCTAGCGACGGCGGATGTAGGTCTGGATCAGGCCCCATGTCTCTAAAGCCCAGCTCTCAGATCTCCTATCAGAGGAAAAACACCTGGTTCTGTCTCCAGAGACTCTTCTTCTTATCATCAAGACCAGAAGTAGTAGCTGAATAAATATTTTACCAGGCAAAGTATAATGCTTTAAAATGACAAACCTTGTTAAAAGCATGTGGATATTTGGTCTGTGGAGGGGAACTGGGTTTTAAATTGATGTAAAACAGTGGATATAATTTATATATTAATGTAAAGATTGAAATGTAAATGCTGTAAGAATGCTGTAACAAGACATATTTGCTATGGTAAATTATACTTGGCAAAATTAGCCTATTAGATGTTCACTTGACCTTACAACACCACTAAACAATTGATCCCCCTCTTCAAGACTCATCCCAGTTATTACTAGTCAGACAAATTTCTCTCAATGATATCTGTAGATACTTGTTTAAGAATTCTAATGAGAAGAAAAATAAGTTTCACACAAACTAAAATTAAAATATAACTTTCAGCTTGCATGCTTGCTTGTCTTACATGCTCTCATACGTCTCACAACCTGTTGAATCAGCTTCCATCAGGCTTTTTTCCCCAGAATTACATAATAACTACACAGATTAAGGTGGCCAGAAGTTTAAATACTGTTCATTAAAAAGGCTAATACTTATTTCTATATCTCATCCAATTTATAAAATCACTCCTTCAATGTTTATTTCTTTGTAGGAAAAACTCCTGGAGGCACATCTATTGCTTTCTTTTTTATTTATCTAGTTCCATAGCTTCCTACAATATTCCCGCTTTAAGTGCAAAATAGTTAAATATAAATAAATAACCGTTGACAAAAAAAAAACATATAAACAACACTAACCAGAGTAGGATAACAGTAGTAATGTCTTATTTATAACACTGGTGGTTCCCATAACTCTGACAGCAAGTGTTTTGTTAAGGAGCCATTCTGGACCAGATCCAGAGTTAGTAAGGTTATGCCACTTATGCACATATGCGCCTAGGGCCGCCATCAAGGGGGGGGACAGCCGAGCCTAGTGTTGCGGGCCCGGACAGAGAGGGGGCCCGACATAGACCCAGGCCTCCTCTCTGTCCTGCCCAGTCCATACCTCCCAACTTTCCCGATTTTCGTGGGACAGTCCCGATTTCGGTGCACTGTCCCGCCCGTTGTCTTATTTGTCCCGATAAGCAGAGAATTTTTTTTTTTTCATTTATTTGAGCTGCAATTAGCCAGTTGTCCAGCAGGTGGTGCTGTGACAATCTGGTAGAGGAGGCTCCGCATGCAGGAAATCCCCTCTGCAGAGTTCCTGAGTGTCACTGTCTTCAGACAGTATCCAACATGTCTCCCCTGCTACCACTGCCCTGCTCTGGACTGGTGAGTGGCCTGGGGGCCCCTACCCTATGCTTTGCTTGTTCTATCTGCATGGGCTGTGGATAGCTGTGGAAGGATACAGATCGTGAAAAGACCAGGGAGACTAACAGCCATAACAAGGGGGCAGATGAATGCTGGCACTGTTAATGGGGGGGCAGATGGAGGCTGTCAATTGGGGGTAGACATGGAGGCAGGCCCTGGCAATAAGGGGCAGAAGGAGGCTGGCACTGGCATTTGGGGGCAGACATGGACCG
>WWET01006380.1:52372-70862 GCA_011038615.1 Limnodynastes dumerilii
TATATCCTATATATTTTTTAATGTACATTTTTTCATTGATTAAAAATATTATA
This sequence comes from Limnodynastes dumerilii, assembly GCA_011038615.1. Lineage (NCBI taxonomy): Eukaryota > Metazoa > Chordata > Amphibia > Anura > Limnodynastidae > Limnodynastes > Limnodynastes dumerilii. The sequence goes on from WWET01006380.1 coordinate 52,426, forward strand.
ATATTTCTTAGCTAAACAAGTGACATAAAAGAGCAATAATGTGCTGTAACCTATGGCAACCAGGTGCTTTTTTTTTAATAATATGCTATCTCACTGGACTAAGGTTGGGTCCTAAAAAAAATGGATAGGGTCCTGGATATGAAGGAAGTATTAATATCAATAAAATAAGATGGATGGGTTATTGTTCATTTTTTCTGTGTTTTGGACAGTAGTGCTATTGTATGACGCTGCAAAGACATAGTGCTCCTCAAGTAGGACTACTCAAATCAATCATTCACAGCAACTGAGCATGCTAAAGATGGCTTACGATGGCTGTCTCCCCATCTGCAAATGCTTTGCGTTCTATTGCATTATATTTATGTAAAAGAATGTAATTGGTTGCTAGGGGTAACAATACATATATAACACTTGCTTTGCTGTATTAAATGTGCCCTAGTGGGCAGGACGGACATAGAGGTAAAATCATGGTCCAGGAGAAGTCGTAGACCTCAGTTGCAGATCCTGTTCTTGAGGATGCACTTGAAGAACGATCCTGAGGGTACACAACTTCCAAATACACCACACGTCTCCTCCGTGCAGGACACCTGGCTGTTTTTGCATTTACACATAGTGGTACAGGTGGATTCTTTCCAAAATTCTTCACCTTCTTTGGCAAATTTTGCTGTGTGAAAAATTGGAATATTGTAAATGACAATTATGTAGACTGTGCAATTGTTGGTCATAGCCACCAATCAAAATTGAGCTCTCATTTATAAAGTGCCATCTAGAACTATTTGGTTTTCCATGTATGAAAACTTCACGAGGGAACAAATGCAAAGTTCTAATTTCTATGTGATCAAATGCCCAAGAAAATGATGCCCTCAGAATACACACATATATGTGATGTCAATGCTAACCACTCTGCTTGCATGGATGAACGACAAATATCTAGTACTTCTAATGACGTTACACCATCTTTGAAATAGTAGTATTGGCTAAGTTACCAAGTTTAATAGCTTTTTTATGGCAATTGAATATTATTATTTTTTTTAAATGACGGCATCTTTTTGGAATAGTGAAAAAAAAAACCATAAGGTTAAAAAAAACAGATTTCTCTATCTTTAACATTTAAAGGCTTCAATAGTCACATTTTTAGGCCTCATCTGGAATACTGTGTTCAGTTCTACATACATAGTAACATAGGGCCTGATTCAGAGATCCGGAACTAACGATAGTTCTGTGCGTATATTTAGGGTCGGATCGATTTTGCATCAACTGCGCATGCGTAGTAATAGTGCAACGCCATGTACATTGAAGTTAAGGTCGGAAATGCCTTAAGGTCGGACTTGTGAATCGGGCGGAGACTAATGCGACCCTAAGTGCGGTGGAAATATACGGACCTAAGGATTTGCATAGAAATGGGCGGGGGGAAGCATTTAGATGAGGGAAAGTGGGCCCGATCGCCGATGGATCTCTGAATCAGGCCCATACATAGTAACATAGTTGATAGACACCAGTCCATCAAGTTCAGCCTGTTATGGATCTCCTGCAATCCCCATCTTTATAACTGAAGTTAATCCATATGAAGCAACCTCCAAACTGTTGCAATCTTACAAAATCCCTGCTGACTCAAGATGGCCGTCCTATTTCTCACTGGCTTCACTTCTGTCCTTCATATAAATTATAATTAGTGGTCCTGGTAACCCTGGATGTCCTTTTCTCCTAAAAATGTATCTAACCCTTTATTAAACATATCAAGTGAATCTGCCATCACAACCTTCCCTGGCAGTGACTCCATATCCTGACTGCCCTTACTGTAAAGAACCCTTTCCTTTGCTAGTTGTGAAACTTCCTCTCCTCTAACCTTAGTGGGTGACCCCGTGTCCTGTGTACAGTCCTTGGGGTAAAAAGTTCCCATTAAAGTTCTCTGTATTGACCCTTAATGTATTTGTATATAGTAATCATATCTCCTCTTAGACGCCTCTTTTCTAGAGGTCATTTCTCAAGGAAAAAATTAATAAAAATGAATTAGAGATGTGCAGAGAAGAGCAAAAAAATGGTGCATGGCCTGTGTCACACAAAATACAAAGACAGACTAGAGAAAGTAAAACATGTATAGCTTGGAGCAGAGAAGAGCAACTAAAATGGTGCATGGCCTGTACCACACAACATACAGAGAAAGGCTAGAGGAAGTAAACATGTATAGCTTGGAGCAGAGAAGGGACAGGGAGGATAGGATAGCAGCTTTCACATATAGGGGGTAACCAGGTACAAGAGGGGCCATTTTACAAAGGAAGAGAGGTATTAGAACACAAGGGTATCTATATAAATTGAAGGGTAATAGTTTTAGAGGAAATGTGAGGAAAAATGACTTCACTGAAAGGGTGATGAATAAGTGGAATAGCCTCCCATCTGAGGTGGTTGAGGGTAACACAGTTGAACAATTTAAACATGCTTGGGATATATATAAAGATATCTAAAATATTACACTAAATTGAGGGTCAAGATTTGACTTTTTAAGGTAAGCAATACCTTGGAAAATGCAGCCTCCCGGAACTTTAAAGGTGTCGACTTCGAATACCCATCGCCCTGGGTGGTTGACATTGGATGTAGATTTAATCTTCACCACCTCACTAGTCCTGGATCCAGGGATATTAAAATAATGAATATCATCTCCGCTGTTGAATCCAGCCTGTCAATGAGATCACAACATGTGTATTATTTATTAACAGGTTTTTATATTGCGATTAGATTACACAGCGCTTTACAGACAATATTTCACAGTCACATCAGTCCCTGTCCCATTGGAGCTACATACTAAGGTACCTAACACACACACACACACACACACACACTAGGGTTAATTTATTCAGCAGTCAATTAAGCTATCTATATTGTGAACTAAATCTCCTATTTATGTGACACATAGTGTAAAATAATGTTTTACATAATGGGCTTGATCCAGACTTACAGGCGCCTTGCGGCCGCCCGGGGTCTGTATGGTCATCATCGTAGCGGGGAGTGCACTTACGTGTCCAGATTCCTATGCTAACTATTACGATCAGCTCTGCGGCCTTACAGCCGCATTGCTAATCGTAACGGGGCTTCCTCCACCCCGTTCCCTAATTTGCATGCCTATCTCTGCCTTGACGTCGGAGGGGGGGGGGACAGCCCCCTTGATGCCTTGATACATAAAGGAGGGGACAGCCCCCTTCTCGTAAACAGCCAGCGTCCGTAACTATAGTTATGGCCGCCAGCCATTACGCCGCCGTATGAAGGTTGCGCGCATGCGCACAACCTTCATAACAGTGAAATTACGGCCGCAGCGGCCGTAATTCACTGGGCGGCCGTAGGTCTGGATCAGGCCCAATGTGTATATATTTTGTATACGCACCAGTATTCATAAATATGTATATTTTATAACATATAATTTTGTGTGGTACAAAATTCACTATGAAAGGGCCGTATTCACAACCCTGTAATTTTTAACATACGTGCCTAATTTTACCATTCAAGCTACTACGCATGCATAGTAACTATTTTACGCTATCTACGTAGCATTTTGTTACATAAATTGCGTACATGCAGTCTTTAAAGACAAAACGCTACGTAGATAGCGTAAAATAGTTCATATGCATGCGTAGTAGTTAGAATCGTAATTTTAGGCACCTATGTTAAAAATTACAAGGTTGTGAATCCGCCAAACTATTCATAATTGGCCATACCTATGACTGGGAGTGATAATAGTCGGTCATTACCCAACCTTGTTGTGTAGAGCAGTTCATGCGATGCAGAGAAGGTCATGTGATGTTGAACAGGGCTGCAATGGATAGTTTCTTCCTATTTCAGGTTTTATGACCTATAAACTGCTGCTCCCAGCTCTTATGCCTCACACATAACCTAAAAAACACATGTCAAACTATTTGACGTGTTTATCTGTGTGTAAAAGCCAAGCACAGCATGGTTGAAAGGCTTAGCTAAGCGTTGCTTAGCCTTGTAGTGATATCAGCTTCAGCATGGTAAGACTTCTAAACATGCTGCACTGTTTGTGGTGTTTGCAAAAAAAAATACAGTGTGCACAAAACATACATTATTACATAATATACGTGTGAGTGTCAAATAAACATTTAAACTGCCTAATAATGCAACCTAATGTGTGAACTTACCCCCGGTAGCCACCGTGTACTATACTAAATGTGTATGAATGTATTGTGTGTTGTAGAAAATGACTAAAAAAAATTGACACTCACCGTTTTGCTGTCATCGGGCCTGATTCAGAATTAATAAGGTGCTTAAAATAAGAGAGGAAAGTCACTCCTGGGCTAAACCATGTTGATTGCAGGGGGGTCATATTTCATCTGTTGCAAACAGTATTAGAGTTGAGAGGTGATGTCTCCTATCCCAAGTCTAAATAACAGTATGATAGTAAAGCTGGTCAGTATCTGTGTGCAGTAAGAAATTCAAAGATATATCCCTGCATGCAAAGAATACAATTAACTTGACTCCCCCTGCAATCAGCATGGTTTAGCCCAGGAGTGACTTTCCTCTCTTATTTTAAGCTCCTTCTTAATTCTGAATCAGGCCCATCATTCTTGGGACGAATTGTTTGGAGTTTTTTTTTTCTTGTCAGTGAATCTTCTCCAGTTGCTTGTAGAATGTTCTCCAGTTGCTAGAAGTTGCATCTACGGTCCTCTCTTCAGCTCCTCGGCCTCTTCTGGGCTTGACCCAACGACAGCCTCCTTCCTCTTCTTCCGCAGCGCTCATAATGACCATTTGGTTGCTAGAGTGCATCCTTTTATATTAATGATGACGTCAGAAACACTAGAGCCCCTAATGTAACTTAAGTCATCATTTCTATAAAAGGCTGCCCTCTAGCGACCGAATGGTCATTAGGAGCGCCGCGGTAGAAGACGAAGGAGGCTGTCGTCGGGTCAAGTCCAGAAAAGGCAGAGGAGCTGAATAGAGGACCAGAGATGCAACTTATAGCAACTGGAGAACATTCTACAAGCAACTGGAGAATATGCCCTGACAAGAAGAAAAAAAACAAGCAACTTGTCCCAAGAATGATGACAGCAAAACGGTGAGTGTAATTTTTTTTGTCATTTTCTACAAACACAACACATTCATACATATTTAGTATAGTACACGGTGACCACCGGAGGTAAGTTCACACATTAGGGGGCATTATTAGGCAGTTTAAATGTTTATTTGACACACACACTCGTATATTAATGTAATAATGTATGTTTTGTGCACACTGTATTTTTTTTTTCAAACACCACACACAGCGTAGCAAGTTTAGAAGGCTTACCATGCTGACGCTGATATTACTACAAGGCTAAGCAATGCTGAGCCTTGTAGTTCTATCAGCGTAGCATGGCTAAGCCTTTCAACCATGCTGCGCTTGGGTTTTTTTTCTTCCACACAGCGACGGCGAATTTTTAAAGGGCAAATCACTGTGCTTTTCCATAGAAAAGCACAGCGATTTACGCCTTGCTAAAGCGACGCTTCTCGCGGGTGATTAAAAATCACCTAAGAAAAGCACCCCTTAGTGAAAATCACAGCGATGTCTGGTGATTCATAATCGCCAGCCAAAATCGTCTTTTGTAAATATACCCCCTAGTGTCTGAGGTACATGATTTAGGATTCACAGGCTCTCCAACATGACCACCGGGTACACAAACTCCGCTCCTGAGTTTCTTACTGTCACTCACCTGGTTTTAATGGATTAACTGATGTTTGAACAGTTACTATAGTAACTAATTATTGGAAGCTCAGGAACAGAGTATTTTGTACCTAGTGGAATGGGTCATATTGGAGGGTCTGCATTCACTAATATATCCACATTTAATGGGGATCATACTAAAACAATACTGTCACCCATACCTGGGCAGGGGTGCCACCCAAACCAGTGGCAGGATTCCCACCGCTGGCCTTTCCAGTTGTCCACTGTAGATCGGCATAATTCAAAATGGCAAAGCATTGGTATGTATTGGTTGTAAGGATGGCCTGGAATGTGTTCACCTGAATAAGAAATACATTTTTGCAAAATAAATAGTTCTTCTGACTACACAATGTATTGATAGGAAAGAATACAAAGTCTGAACAATCCAATTCTTTTACTGACAATGGGGTAGATCCTGAACAACGTTTGCTTTACGTTTGTTCGCGTAGCGAATTTTCGCGTACGTAAATTCGCACCGCTACCCTTAACACACCCCCTGCACGGACGTATTTTGTGAAAATACGCTACCCAAACCCTACCTTAACTTTTCCATACGTAACACAATACGTCCGCTAACGGGCGTACAGACTACGCGAACGTACGCAGCTTAGCACGCCCATACTGTACACTTTAAATACCCCCCTCCGCCTACTTCACGTAATTCGCACGTATTCTTCGGTAACGTAATTTTGGCACGCCCACACGTAATTACTTACGTTCGCAATACGTGAATTCTCCTTACGTTAGAAAATACGCTACGCGAATTAGCGTATTTTCTGCGGTGCGCATGCGCAGTGCGCTCTAAACTGCGAATTTACGTGTATACCACACGTAAATTCGCAGAAAAACGTACAGCAGGATCTGCCCCAATGGTAGTAACGATGAGAGTAGATGATGCGATGAGCAGGGGCGTTTTAAGAAGTGAGGGGGCCCGTGTGCAGGATTTGCACATGCCCCCCCCTTCCCTTACCTGAGACAGGACTGTCCAGTTTTGCGGGCTGAAAAGGGGGCGCGGCTTAACGATCAGTTAAGCCCCATCCCTTTTTCGCACCGCGAATAGGAACAGTCCCACCGCAGGGGAAGGGGGACAAAGTTGTCATCTATTTCTTCCCTCCGGAAGATATTAGAAGGAAAAAATAGATACTGAATGGCCCCCCCTTCCCCTGCCAAGCCAGGGTGCAGGATGCATGCAACCGGGCCCCCTGTTCTGAGGGGCCCGTGTGCACTGCACACCCTGCACCCATTATAGATACGCCAATGGCGATGAGAGTGAGCGACTATAGGATCTTCTGTTTGGATCTTCCTTCAGACAGACACAGATCCTTGCGGAGAACTTAAGAAAGGGTTATGGATACATGAGTCACAAACCCTCCAACATGACCCATTCCATTTGGCACGCAATACTCTGCTCCTCAGATTCCAACTGTCAGTTACTATGGTAACCACCTTTGTTGAAGAGGCAAATAGTTTTTTGTTAAATATCAGTTCATTCATTTAAATCAGGTGAGTGACAGTTGGAAGCTCAGGAGTGGATTATGTTGTACCTAATGGAATGAATCATGTTGGAGGGTCTGAAGTTGTCCAGAGTTCGCACGTAAGAAGGAGGATCACAGGGGAGTTCACTTCTTTTCTTCATACGCACAGAACTTTGTTCAAAATGTGTGAAGATCTGTCCAATGGGGTGGTGCATCCTCTCCACCCGTCTAAACTCTGTAAGCATTTAAATTTTACATTAGGGGTGGGAATAAGGGCTTACGAGCAAATCAGCGGATGGCAGTATAAGTCTCTAAACCTCCATATGAGAGAGGAGAGTGACAGGCGGTGTTTGGATTGGGTCCAATGAGTGTGGGTTCCCTGTAGTGGACGGCCCTATTTCAAAAGGTCCGTTCTCTCCCAGTCAGAGAGAACGATTGCTTATTGCTCCGAAAGGTGAGTTTTCCCCAACCCACTCCCTAACTCAAACCCTAAGTCTCCCCCCGCAGCCTAACCCTAATTCCCTCCCGAAGCCTAACCCTAAGTCCCCCCCTTCTACATCCTAACCCTAAGTCCCTCTTGCAGCCTAACCTTAAGTGTCCCCCAACACAGCCTAACCCTTAGTCCCTATCGTGGCGCTTCCAAAACTAAATGGGTGAGTATGCGAATCTCATACTCACCCAAAAACAGCTTTTGGCTGTCCCTAATTTGCAATGCAAGCCTTCACAGCGGGGACTCACAACGGGGTCCAATGATAGTAATTGATAATACTGACCTTTTTAGATTTTGTCCCAAAATAGGGCACCTTGTGCCAGGTGACGATGAAGGCCCATGTTGCTATATAACGTTTGTTGGGCAGGTGCTTAGCCATATCCTCAGTTATTCTGCCCAGTATAGCAGGGTCTGTTGTCTCCCTGTAGTACACAGTACCTCCCAAACTATTATCCACGTCTCCCCAGTAGGGGGTGATAAAGATCTCACCATTGGTGAGGGGAAAAGCAGCGGGTGTGTAATGTGACACGGCATTGTTGAATGAAATCACCCCGTTGTTGTTTACCTAGAAGAGGAGATAGAAAGATAACGTCATCAACGTAAAAAGTGTAAAACAAACTCTTCTTTAGAGTGGGGAGTCTTGATAAAATATGGCAGTGAGCATAGAGCAACTAGACATATAAAACATTTAATCATTCCAGGCTACATATTTTTGTATTCAATTCCTGATTTCACTGGGCCAGACTTAAGGTCATTTTATGTACGCAAGTGTAACTGAGTTACACACTACTAAGGATAATGCTCCCCCCTGGCACACTACAAGTTACGTATGATCAGAGTTACGGGACCGTATTCAGACTTCTGTCGGGCCGCAAATATACGCAACTAAGTGGCAGGTCGGAGCAGGTTACACCCACCAGTAAAAACAGTCACTCCCCTCGCTTCCTCCGGCCGGACCTAAACTTAGACCAGCATTGACTTGCCCTATCTTGCCGCAGTAACTTCCGGCCTTATGTGTATTAGTTGCGTATATTTACGGCCCTAACTCTGTAAGCGCGCCCACTTTCCCTCATCTCAATGCCTCCCCCCGCCCATATCTATGCAAATCCTTAGGTGCGTATATTTCCGCCGCACTTAGGGTCGGAATCTTCCCCGCCCGATTCACAAGTCCGTCCCTTAGCCATTTCTGACCTTAACTTCAATGTAGACTGCGTATCACTATTACTACGCATGCGCACTTAATGCAAAATCGATCCGATCCTAAATATACGCACGGAACTTTCGTTAGAAACAGATCGCTGTCATTATTGAGTCTGTATGCTGTACTGCTTTTCAGACATTACATAGAGGTGCACATTGTGTATTGGCTATTGGAAATCTGCACACATTCAGGGGCTGATTCAGAGATGCGATTGCGAAAAGATCGCAAATATACGCATCTAATGTTCAGATCTTAGCAGGTTCTAGCCCACTGCAAAAACAGTCTCTCCCCTTGTAAAAAGCGGTGGATCTTAAACTTAGACCACCATTGACTAGCCCTAACTCTGCGCTGTCATTTGGGATCTTAAGTGACGTGGTAGCGTTCATTTAAGATCCTAAGTGTCAGCCCGCGCCCACTTTCCCTCATTTCCCTGCCTCCCCCCACCCATTTCCATGCAAATCCTTAAGATCTTAAAGATTCGCAGCACTTAAGATCTTAAGTGCTTGCGATCGATTCACACTTACGATCTTAGTGAATTTACTCTCCTAACCGCTACGTACATGGCGTTGCACTATTACTACGCATGCGCAGTTTTGCGAATTTTCTAAGATCCTAAATATACGCTCCTAAGTGCCGTGGAAATCGTATCTCTGAATCAGGCCCTCAGAGTTTAAAAATAAGAGGAAATCAGGTGGAAAGTTACACCTAGGTAAATCCATGTGGAATTGCTGGGGAGGCAAATCTCACCTGTTGCAAACAGTATTAGAGTTGAGAGATGATGTATCCCAGTCCAGGTGTAACTTTCCACCTGTTTTCCTACCCTTATTTTTACATTATGGATTGGGTCCATAAAGTCTGGAAGAGTTTTATAACAGATGCAGATATTTACTAAAAGAAAACCTAAAAGTTGATATTAAATTAAATTGAACAGATTATGCTTACAAAAAGCGACTTGTATTCTTTGCCAAAGAATTTAAAGATGACAGAGATAGGGATTTCTCCAGATGTGCCGTCATCTTCTGCCGGGGTCGTTTTGTCACCCTGAACGGCTCCATAGGGATAAAGAAGACTGTCTATATGGTGATAAGACAAGTAAATCAGTACAATTAGTTAGAGATATTCCATTTTTCTTAGCACCCACCGTTATTTTTACTGGGATAATGTTGTATTGATGTAGTTCTACTGTTTTGTGATAGTTAAAGATATTATAAAAAATTTGGCTTTAACCAAGGTAAATCATTCGGTGCCAAACATACACTGTCGACAAAAATGAATCCTCATAGTTCTGTTTCGAGTCCCCGCTGCGATGTTACAGACTGCGAAATAGGGACTTAGAGTTAGGCTGCGGGAGGGGGACCTAGGGTTAGGCTGTGGGAGGGGGTGCGATTGCTATGCCTATTCGAGGCATGAGCAATCGATATCCCAGCCAGTTCGGAACTGGCTGGGATCGAACGGCCCTTTCGAAATAGGGATATTCGCTACACCCTCATAGTTCATATGTGACCATGGTGATAGTGATGTCCATATTGGCCAATCCAACCACTCAACCTGACTCCTGAAGGCCTAGATATGTCTGGTTTTGGTCATATAGACATCTGACTGTTAGTTAATAAGTCTTAAGGGGACGTTGTATAGTGACTACATACTGTTCGAAAATCGGGGCTATCTTCTCCAGCGACAGCTTAATTCACTTTTATCAGTGCAGACAGGTTTCTAATAAAGAATAGTTTTAATTCAGAATGGATACAATGGTAAAAGTTCCTTTTTTTGGAAAAGATGCCTCTGAAAATGGCAAATTGTATTCTCCCTAACAGGAACGGTTAGGCTTCTAAAAGGTGATTGTTAAGGTTAGGCTATGCAGAGGGGGTGGTTATGGTAGGCTGCTGGACTGATAGTTAGGGTTAGGGGACGGTTAAGGTTAGGTTGCTGGTAGGTTATAGTTAGGGTTAGGCTGCAGAGAGGGGACTTTTATGGGGGATGCGGTTGCTGGTCCCAGTAGTCATATTTCAAACATTATACAGCCGCCAGTTAAATAGTGGCTGTATCATCATTCGTAAAACTTTGAAAATAGAAAATTGCTATTCGGAACAGGAACCTATTTCCCTGTAGAATGAGGCTGTGATGGTTAGGGTTAGGGTTAGGGTTAGGCTGTAAAAAAGGGAGGATTAAGGCTAGGAAAAGTGTAAGGTTAGGGTAAGATAAAACACTTACCTTTCAGCGGATCACTCTTTGCATGACCATCGCTTTCTAAAATGCAGACTGCCGGCAAATACTGGAATCTGCAACCGAATCCCCCTTAATGGTTCTCTCTCCGCAGCCTTACCCTAACCATCCCCTTCTGACAACCTAACCTCTAGATCAAATCCATTATATTTAGATATTCTTTAAATGTTCTCACAGATTTGAATGACGACAATCTGTAAGACCTACAATGTATTTATTCCTTGTATGGTTGCACAATAACCTGCCTCATAAAGTGATGATTGTCGTAATGATCCTATATAGGTTTTCACAGTTACGTGGTTTTCGTCTTACTTACGTTGTTTTAAGAAATGAGCTACGACTCATGCGTAGTAGCTTATTTACGCCATCTACGTACCATTTCTGTACTACGTAACTGTGAATCCGGACCATAGTGTGAGGCCAGAATTACTTTTATTTGGAATTAACAGTTTTACTGAGATTTACAGTTAACTGGATGTAAGAGGCTTAGCTGGGTTTAAAAACCTCAGCATCTGTTTATTTAAAAATACATTTAAAAGTGATATAAACATAACTCCATGATCAACAAATCAAAGCCTACAGGCACACAGTCCTTTTGGTGTCCTGTAACTCATTATTAGTTGAAGAAATGAATGTGCCATCAGCACCGAAATTTCAATAAATTCTTATTAAAACACAAGCTAATAGAAACACATTCCCTGAAATCCATCCATCTCTCTAATTGACTTTAATGTAATAATACCCATGAAAAAAGAACGAAAAAGTTAATGGGGTAGATCCAGAACTACGTTTGCAATACGTTTCCTCGCGTAGCATATTTACGTGTGCGTACCTTCTATACACTTCCCTTGTCACACCCCTTAAATGTACGACCAAGATACGCTTTCCAAACCCTACCTTAACTTTTGGCAACGTAACCAATGTGATCCGCTCACGTACGTATGGGCAACTAAGTTTACGCAGCTAAGCACGCCCATACTGTACACTTTAAATACAAACCCCCGCCTACATAGCGTATTTCAGACGTAATTTGGACTCACGTAAAATTGGCACGCCCACACGTAAGTATATACGTGACACATACGTGAATGGCCCCTACGTTCACATTTACGCTTCGTTACGGAGTGTATTTTCTATGATGCGCATGCGCAGTACTTACAAAAACGCGATTTTACGTCTCTGCCACGCGTAAATTCGCTCACTAGCGTTGTTCTGGATCTGGCCCAATGAAAGTAATAATACAGACATTTTGCTTTCATTTCAAATGTCCTCCTTATCTGTTAGCAGAACAAAGAAAATTTCGCAAAGTTAACTAAATAAATAACAATTTGTAAATTAAAAATGAAACGCTTTCAAATTGTTTTTTTTTACTATTTTCCTAGAGATCGAGGGCCATATTCACAGATACGTTTTTGCGTCGGATTGCGTGCATATTTTTAGGAGCGGATTAACTGCGCAGGCATAGTAACTTTTTCCACGCAAATTACGTAGTATTTAAGTACTTTAGGCACGGACTGGTGAATCGCACTTGGGGATATACGTACGGAGGGGCGTGATTGTTTTCCGTACGTTCAAAGTTACGTGAAGGTGGGTGGGGAGAGGCATATAAATGGGCATTTGAGGGCGCAGTTAGTAAGATACGCACATACGTAAGTAAGATACGCGCGTAAGTACACACGTAGAGTTAAGAGTGCCCTATGGAAGCGTAAGTCACCGAAAAACTGGCCTTGCTAGGGGAGTGTCATGGGTGTTGCCTTGCTACGTGTGCACGTAGTAAATATGGATCTGTGAAGACTGTCCCGAATGAATATTGTTGGAATTAATCTCAGTCTTATGCTAATCACTATGATAAATCATTATGGTTATATTTGAAGGGCGTTATTGTCATTACAAGGATGTCCATGATAAACTTGTTTACTGAAGTTGTAAATGACCCACTCACCATATGCTACACTGGTGACCTTTCTATCAACACCCAGTTTAATAATCTCCCAAAGATAACGATAATCAGGGCTGATCCAACGTTGGATGGTAACAGTAAAAAAAAAAAAGTGTTCAAATATGTGATTGGACAAACCACGTGAGCTGTGCAAATGATTTAAAATCTTTTGTATGGACTTCAAATACTTTTCTTTGCTTATCACACACAAATTGTGAGAAGCTGTAATTATAAACTCTAATTTAGAGTTACAACAGAAAACTTCACCTCTAAATTCCAATTCTATTTGCACAATTTTAATTTGCAGATTAGCGTGGATTCGCTAAATCGATTTTTTGCTGTTACGCTTAAGTGCCTGGATCCAGAAATCCGGTCGACAGTAATTTGCGGAAATTGGTTGTCAGGAAACATCTGTGCATGCACGCGCCACATGTTCCTTGTGCGTAAGTACTAACTTTGTTACGTACGTCAGTACTTACTAGAAAGGGGCAGACAATTCACTTATGATAGCCATTTAAATGAAGGGTCCGGGCCGGGGAAAACCGTACAGCCACAGTCATAAAAGTAAGTGTCCAAATTTCCTACCGACAGAGGGGAGTGCAGGGGGCGTGCACTCCCCGCTACGGGAGCATAACTCACGTAAAGCATGCAGGGGTCTGAATCTACCCCAAAGGGCCGTATCCAGATTTCATAACGTAAGAGGAGTAACGCAAGCCGTTTGCATAATTCCCCTTGCAAGGAACATCTGTCCATGCTTGCGCTATATGTTGCGCACCCGATTTCATTGCAATTAGCTGTACGTCAAGGTGATGCATTCCACATGTCTGAATACCGCAACAGGGACGGGATTAGTCACGCTAAATAACTGCATGGTGCAGCGTTTAGGAGTTCCATGTGGATCTTTGTGTGTATGGACACAAATATGCACGGAAAAATTTAGGTTGTTCTATGGACAAGAAAGTGTCTAATAACTACACGCAACAGAGGGGAATGACAGACCTCTGTGCATACAGAATTTATCACTTTTATTGGGGTTTATTTTATTTTATTTTTTGTAATTATTATTAGAATTGAGAAGAAGAGGTAGTAGTACAGGAAAAAGAAGTATTTGAATAAATAGAAGATTAAGAAGAGGAAGAACAGGAAGATGAAGAAGAAGAATAAAAAGAAGTGTAAGAAGAAAAGAAGAGTTAGTAGTAGAAAAAAAGGACTCGAAAAAATAGAAGATGAAGAATAGGAAGAGCAAGAACAAGAAAGAAGTAGAATAAGAAGATAAAGAAGACGAAGAAGATGATGAAGAATAAAAGAAGAATGAGAAAAAGAAGAATAAGCAGTAGAAGATTTAGGGAAGTTTCAATGATAAATACATATATTGGTATGAATGATTAGTGGTAAGTAGTTGAAGTTCTTACCTGTGTCCCGTCTGATAATGATTGCTGCAATACCCTCTTATACTATCCCTGTTGATTGACAAGGGTGGAGACAGTTTGTTTAAACAACTCTTTCAACCTATTGCAGTCCCTCCTCCCACCTCATTTCTATGATAAAAGTGTAGTAAAGTAATCTGTTACAGCTGATAGCAGAGCCTCTTTTCATATTGACCTTTTTAAATAATGATTCCTATAACTAATAGCTAAGTTTGCATTATTTAAAGTATTGTTTGCGGATAGATTCTCACATTGAAAACCAGAAAGACATCATTAAATAGGTGCACTCAGGGGAAAGAAGTAAATGATAACCATTACGGGCCAGATTTAGATTCAGATTCAGATTCACCGCCACTGATACTAATCCCATTGCAGCTTCATATACAGAGCAGTGGCACTAATATACTGTTGTAGGTGAGTGCAGCTTGCCGTACTTTCAGAGCTGCAAGTGTGTATGTGTGTATGTGTGTGTATGTGTGTATGTGTGTATGTATGTGTGTATGTATGTGTGTATGTGTTTATGTGTGTATGACAAAGAAGATGAATAATAATAATAATAAGAGATAATAGTAGAAGAAGGAGAATTACTTAAAGAAAAAGAAGATAAGGAAGAAGTTGTAGAAGAGGAAGAACAGGATGATAAAGAAGAATAAAAAGAAGTAGAAGAAGAAGAGTATTTGAAGAAATAGAAGATCAAGAACAGGAAGATAAAGAAGAAAAATAAAAAGAAGTGGAAGAAGAAGAGATACTAGTAGAAGAAAAAATACTTGAAGAAATAGAAGATTAAGAAAAAGATGCAGAAGAGGAAGAACAGGAAGATAAAGAAGAATAAAAAGAAGTAGAAGAAGAAGAGGTAGTAGTACAGGAAAAAGAAGTATTTGAATAAATAGAAGATTAAGAAGAGGAAGAACAGGAAGATGAAGAAGAAGAATAAAAAGAAGTGTAAGAAGAAAAGAAGAGTTAGTAGTAGAAAAAAAGGACTCGAAAAAATAGAAGATGAAGAATAGGAAGAGCAAGAACAAGAAAGAAGTAGAATAAGAAGATAAAGAAGACGAAGAAGATGATGAAGAATAAAAGAAGAATGAGAAAAAGAAGAATAAGCAGTAGAAGATTTAGGGAAGTTTCAATGATAAATACATATATTGGTATGAATGATTAGTGGTAAGTAGTTGAAGTTCTTACCTGTGTCCCGTCTGATAATGATTGCTGCAATACCCTCTTATACTATCCCTGTTGATTGACAAGGGTGGAGACAGTTTGTTTAAACAACTCTTTCAACCTATTGCAGTCCCTCCTCCCACCTCATTTCTATGATAAAAGTGTAGTAAAGTAATCTGTTACAGCTGATAGCAGAGCCTCTTTTCATATTGACCTTTTTAAATAATGATTCCTATAACTAATAGCTAAGTTTGCATTATTTAAAGTATTGTTTGCGGATAGATTCTCACATTGAAAACCAGAAAGACATCATTAAATAGGTGCACTCAGGGGAAAGAAGTAAATGATAACCATTACGGGCCAGATTTAGATTCAGATTCAGATTCACCGCCACTGATACTAATCCCATTGCAGCTTCATATACAGAGCAGTGGCACTAATATACTGTTACAGGTGAGTGCAGCTTGCCGTACTTTCAGAGCTGCAAGTGTGTATGTGTGAATGTGTGTGTATGTGTGTATGTGTGTGTATGTGTGAATGTGTGTGTATGTGTGTATGTGTGGATTGCATGAAATCACGGCCTCACGGTTGTCTCGGTATACCGGGAGAAATGCCGGGAAAAGGCTCAATTTTGGATGCCACACAATGGAGGCTAATGTACAGAAAATGCCCTGGATTGGGTGCCTTGTTTTTTTGTCTTTGTCCTGTAGAATAAAAATTTACCGATTGACCGCTGACCCACACATTTGACTTAAATCACTTACATTCTATACGAGAGAGAGAGAGAGAAGTGACGAGGGGGGTTCACTCCTCTCTCCCATGCAGACTGCCAGACCCCCACACGTATGGAAAGTGTGTGGATGCAGTCTAATAATAATAATAATAATAATAATAACAATAACAAAAAAATATGAAGATGAAGAGGAAAAAGAAAATTAACACAAAGAAGATGAAGAATAAGAAAATGAAGAGGTAGTAGTAGTAGAAGAAGAAATACTTGAAGAAATAGAAGAGGAAGAAGAAGACAAAGAAGATGAATAATAATAAAAAGAAGAGGTAATAGTAGAAGAAGGAGAAATACTTGAAGAAAAAGAAGATAAGGAAGAAGATGCAGAAGAGGAAGAACAGGAAGATATAGAAGA
This sequence comes from Limnodynastes dumerilii, assembly GCA_011038615.1. Classification (NCBI taxonomy): domain Eukaryota; kingdom Metazoa; phylum Chordata; class Amphibia; order Anura; family Limnodynastidae; genus Limnodynastes; species Limnodynastes dumerilii. The sequence continues at coordinate 69,185 of WWET01006380.1, forward strand.
ATAAAAAGAAATAGAAGAAGAAGAGTATTTGAAGAAATAGAAGATCAAGAACAGGAAGATAAAGAAGAAAAATAAAAAGAAGTGGAGGGGAAAGAAGTAAATGATAACAATTACGGGCCAGATTTAGATTCAGATTCACTAACCGCCACTGCTACTAATCCCATTGCAGCTTCATATACAGAGCAGTGGCACTAATATACTGTTGTAGGTGAGTGCAGCTTGCCGTACTTTCAGAGCTGCAAGTGTGTATGTGTGTATGTGTGTGTATGTGTGTATGTGTGTATGTGTGTATGTGTTTATGTGTGTATGTGTGGATTGCATGAAATCACAGCCTCAAGGCCATTGTGGGGGATTTGCCGAGTGTCTCGGTATAGCGGAAGAAATGCCCGAATTTCATGAGTCTCATGGATATTCTGGCAACCCTGTCACAGGTAAATTGATTGCTGACAATAAAATGATCCAGCAGAGCCGTAGCTACAGATTTTAGCAGTAGAGGCAAAAAGGAAAAATGGGCCCCCTGACTTGTATTAATAACCAGTTTAACCTTTAAAATGAACTTAATGGTGCCCACTTTGGGCGACCACCCCTATCGCAGCCACCCCTAGTAATGGCTCTGTTAACCAATGTATGTGTGTTTGGCATTTTAGATGGTGAGCTCAGATGTGGCAGGGACTGAGGTAAATGGTTGTTTAAAATAGTAAAGCACTACATCATATGATGGCGCTACATAAAACTTGTAACTATATCATTCTAATAAGAATAATAATTCACAGATCCAATTTTGATACTTTTTACGTGCGTATTTTTAGGTACAGTTGAACTGCGCATGCGTAGTAACCTTTTTTACGCAAGCTACTTTGGATTTAGACACGGAAGTCTATTACGCACTGAATCGGACTTAGTGACATATGTATGGGGGGACGTGGTTGAATTCCGTACGTACGAAGTTACATGAAAGTGGGTGGGGGGAGGCATTTAAATGGCCATTTCAGGGCGCAGTTAGTAATGTATGCATGTAACTACACATGGACGCGTAAGTCACCAAAAAATCAACCGTGTGAGTGGAGCGTTATGGGTGTTGCCTTGCCACGTACGTGCATATAATTACACACGCACCTGTGAATACAGTCCATAGAGCTTAATATAAAGGTTCCATATTAAGTAATGTTAAGGATACTTAACATTACTTATGTCTGTGCTGGCCTTATTGTGAAGGAATCCCTTAGAAAAAGAACAGGGGTATAGGATCTGAAGATAATAAAGGCTCTGTAATAACTAGAATGCATAATTCTATTTGATTATATAGATAAATGTGTCAATGAGCCATAATCAAACAGATTGCATGCAGTAATGTTGTGTGTATTTATGTGGCTTGGAGACAGTCACCAAAATCATTCTTATCACCCAATAAAAAGGAAAAAACAAATAAAGGAACAAATACAATAATAATAAAATAAAAAAAATGTAGCCTTAGGCCAACAAAAACATAGAAGTGGCTGATCGGCAGCTGACTTAGACAGCAGGTCCCTGATGCTATCTAGCTGATTATTAGAGAGCACGCACAGGGAGAAATGTTTGGTATATATCAGGAATCCCAGATTGGCGTGTTTTACAGGCTATATTTAGAAGCACAAGAAGTCAACAGGTAAAATCAGTCAGGGTATAGATATGCATATAT
>WWET01006381.1:2041-12406 GCA_011038615.1 Limnodynastes dumerilii
CCCCCTGTCTGACTATACAACGCTTTATAGACAGACATAGGGAGAGAGGACAGAGCGCTTGCAGCCTGTCAGTGTGAAAGCTGGGTCTCCTGTCAAGATTGAAAGGAGACCCAGCCAATCAGGAGAGACTGCAGGTTCTCCAGCAGAGATTATCGCTCCCAGCCTGTGGCAGTGTATGGTGCCGATGTCGGGACCTTTCCCCAGGGGGAAATCGTCCCGTTTATCAGCAGCCACATGCTGGGAGCGATAATGGCTCTAGTGTGTGGCCAGCTTAATACTACTTTTACATAGAACATGGCAACACAATGAATTTTGTTCTGTTATCTGTTCATTCATTGTGAGATCAATGTGAGATGAACATATAAAGACAAAGGTAACATTTTCTAATTTCTGCTGAGAATTGTATTTGTGAAAAGGATCCTTGCCATCAAGAGAATAATGGTAATTCAGCAAATGCAGATAATGTGCATATTTAATAGTATAGTTAATTAGAGGTAATTATGCCATTTTAAGTCTGCTGTATGAGAAGAAGTATTGTCAGTAGTTCTCTAACCATAGTATGTCTCTATAAAAAAGACTTTAAGGGCCAGATTTACTAAGCCGCGGGTTTGGAAAAGTGGAGATGTTGCCCATAGCAACCATTCAGATTCTAGCTGACATTCTCTAGTATGTCATAGGAAAGTCAGAGCTAGAATCTGATTGGTTGCTATAGGCAACATCTTCACTCTTCCAAACCCACGGCTTAGTAAATCTGGCCCAAAATCTCTGTGTTTGTGGCAGTGGTGCAGGTCAGTTGGACCAGGAGAGGAGGAGGTACAATACCCATATTTCTGCACTGTTTATAAACACATTTGCCATCGGCTGAGCAGCTAATATGCAGCAGGGATGGGCAGAAGGGTCATGTCTGCCGGCGACTGCACTACTCTAGATAGGGGGGAGGGCTGGTGGCACGAGTCTCCCCTCTTGCCATCCACACCCATACCCTGTAATATAATAAAAGGCTAAGATGTGGTACAAAATATCGGGATGCGGTTGCTGGTCCAAGAGGCCGTATTTTGAACATATTACAGCTGTCAACTGAATGGCGGCTATATCATAGTTCGAAATAGACTGAAAATTCTCAGGAACCAATTTCGCTGTTCACAAAAGGGAAAGGCTGCAGCGGTTACAGTGGATTAGGGTTAGGCTGCGGCGAGTAAAAGGTTAGGGCTAAAGGGGAAGGTTAGTGTTAAGATGCAGGACATAGAGGGTTAAGGTTAGGCTGTGGGCAGGGGCATTGGAACGGGGGGAGCGGGGGGGTCACGACGCCCCCCCGTTCAGAGGGAGGCAATGGCGACCCTTGTAATCGGGGGATGCGGCGCCAGGCCGTTTATCCCCCGCTAGGGAGACTGCAGAGTGTGACGCTGGCGCGACCTCAGGGTCACGCCAGTGTCATGCTGAGAAGAGAGGGAGCGCAGCGCCGCTGAGGAGAACAACAGGTTTAAGAAGGTAAGTTAATGGGACTTTAGGAGGCTGAGGGGCGACCGGAGGGGATTATTTGATGAGGGGATTATTTGAGACGAGGGCCATTATTTGGAGGTTGAAAGGCGACATGAGGGGGATTATTGGAAGCTGGGGAGACATCAGGGGGTTATTGGAAGCTGAGGAGACATCAGGGGGTTATTGGAAGCTGGGGAGACATGAGAGGGATTATTGGAAGATGGGGAGACATGATGGGGATTATTGGAAGCGCACCAAGGTGTGATGGGGCACCAGTGGGAGGGGTAAGCTCCCCCCCCAAAAAAAAGTTCAGGGGGTTATTGGAAGCTGAGGAGACATCAGGGGGTTATTGGAAGCTGGGGAGACATGAGAGGGATTATTGGAAGATGGGGAGACATGATGGGGATTATTGGAAGCGCACCAAGGTGTGATGGGGCACCAGTGGGAGGGGTAAGCTCCCCCCCCAAAAAAAGTTGTGACAACCCTGGCTGTGGGGCATAGAGTGTTCAGGATAGGCTACGGGGCATAGAGTGTTCAGGATAGGCTGTGGGGCATGGAGCTTTAGAGTTACAGCTAGAGAAAAGGGAAGTTAGGGTTAGGCTGTGGACAAGGGAGGGCTAGGGTTAAGAAAAGTAAGGGTAGCGTTAGGTTAAACACCTTTCGGCAAATGTCTCTTTGTCCTCACTGCCACTTTCTAAAATGATGACTGCACTCAACTATAGTATAATGGTCTTTCCAAGTAAGGACTCTCATACCAGTGAACCACACTCCAAAATATCAATGCATTGCACAGGTGAATAGGGGGAAGTGTTTGGTACCACTAAGAATTTAAATCTACTTCCACAATAGGTTTGGGATTACTGACCATAGCAGCATTCAGGTAAGGTGATTTAAGCAGTGTAATGGTTGTTATTCTCAGTAGTGCACATGCAATCATTGTTTTGCTGTAATTTATGTTTTTTTTTAGCACTTTAGCACTAAGCTTACTCAGGAAACAGCTTTGAGAGCATTTGTCACAAGCAATCTTGGCATCTGTTACTTTACAAGCATAGGGATTTTCCATTGTTGGACCAAGTACTGTAAAAGCATATTGATGTAATTTATGCCCTATGATCATTTTAAATAAATTAGCATCTTCTGACCTTCTACTGATGACTATATTACTGATGACTATATTACTGATGACTATATTACTGATGACAATGTGTCCCTGCACACTATTCTTCAGGCATCCCTCATAGATGCATATAATTGAGAATACAGCCTATTGTTTTCCGCTTGCTCCCATTTAATTGTAAAACAATATCCATTAATATGGATGACTCTCAAGCCCTGTGTACATGTGTTGGAAGCGGTGAAAAGAATAATATGTATTTTATGCAGTAAGATGTGTTTGTGCTGTTTGCTCCAAAAGCCCTGTACAAGGAATGTACTGTTTTATTTATGAAATGCAGGCATTCTGCTGCATTGTGCAGTGTTTAGACCACTCTGATAGACAAATGCTAATAAGAGATCACAGTTTACTGTACATTATACTAGATGTATTGCTGTATACATTTTTTTTATGTATTATGTTTCTATAAACATGTCACTCAAACCAGCTGCTCCGTATACCTAGAAATAAAGGGCCTGATCCAGACCTACGCCGATGCGCTGTGCTTACTAAAGCACAGCGTATCGGCGTCCACTCTCCCCGCCACTCCCCTTGTGCGGGCGTATTCAGACAACTTTGTGGCTTTTAAAAGGGGCATAGAGGGTCGTATTCACACCTAAGAGTGAGTTAGGTGCAGACAGAACCGCATTTAACTCACTGGTGCAATCCATAACCCCCCCGTTTTTAGGTAACTTAAGCGTCCCATAGGGCTACTTTATCATACCGTGTGTAGTTTCCTTCTTAAGAATGAAACTACGCATGGACAATGCCTCTCCCCATCTCCCCTCCCCGGCTAATCTAAATCCCTCCCCCTACCATTTCTAACTAAGCACACCCGAGGCAGCATTAGCACGCGGCTTTCCTATTAACTACTACTACTAAACTTTAAAGACTGCACGGAGGCCATCTACGTAACTACCCGCATGCGTAGTAGGTCATTATGCAAATCTCTGCACCTAAGATGCCAAAGCTTCTTAGATGTGAATACGACCCAGATTTAATAAACTAGAATTAGCTGAACTAATAATTTAGGGCAGATTCTGGTGGCACTGATAGCAGGTGGGGAAGGTCTACTCTAACCATAACAGGTCCTTTGCCCACTCCAAGGTCATGGACACTGCACAGGCTCTAACCCCCTTTACATCGAATTACAGTTTTACTGAGGCAGCAAACCGGAACCCCACCACTGCCGCCAGCCTATGCCACGTCTACAAAGAAAATAGAGCATGGTGGCAAACAACAAATAAGGTAGGAAATATCAAAGAAAATGAGAAAGATCTTCCTGTTGAGACACCTTTTATGTCCTCGAAGTCCCATGCACCCAGACCATCCCATCTCCTACCCTGCTTGGCTATTCCCTTTAAACCCTGTCTATTTGGCACTATGTTTTCTTAATATTTATTAGCAGTTCTGAGACTTTCTGATACATACTACATTGAAACACCATATCTGTTGGCGGACCACTGTTCCAAATGAGGAATGATGGCACGAGGCACGATGGAACGTAGTCACAACTGGATGCTGGACGAACATCTGTAGAAAAATGTTACTGCACATGCTCAGTACCATTATATCTGCAACAGAGTTCAGTCGACTGATGCTGCACTCCGTGCAGATATGAGCCCTTACAATGCGTAGGAGATACGCATTGGGGCTTGGCAAATGCTTCCTATATGGAAGGGTTTCAGTGAGGAATACTTAAGGTAGGTGTCCTACAGACAGATACATTGGACCTGATCCAGACCTACGCTCGCAGGTGACAACTTCCGGTCGTACCAAAGACCTTTTCGTAGCGGCGATTCGGGCGTCCGTATTGTTTGCGTATTTTCCGACGACGGGGCGTGTTTATAGTACGGAGTTAGTACGGACGCTGGAGTTAAGGAGTGTAGGTGGGGGGAGCCATTTAAATTGTACAGTATGGGCGTGCTTAGGCCACTACGAACAGCGCGTCGCTACGAAAATACGTACGAACACATGGAAAAGTTAGGGTAGGGTTCGGCGGGCGTACTGAAAGGAAGGTAAGGGGAGGGTCGTGGGAGTGAAAGTTTTTACGCTGGAGCAGTAATACGCTCCGCTCTCATGCGCAGGTCTGGATCAGGCCCATTATCCGCACATAGGAGAGCAGGGGGTGTGTCCTGCTATCCTATGTGAACTTGCGAATTTCAAAATCCATTTGATAGCAGAAGCTATCGTACATAAACGCAGCCTAAATCTAAATATGGTCCAATAACTGTAATTATTTCAAATTTATTAGGTAAACTTTAAAAGCTGTTTTTATTCTCCTAAAGCTAAATCCAGACCTCTGTGTGTGTTCTATACATATGGAAGTCTGATAGTCCACACGTAAAAGGGTATGAACTCCCATGCCACCTTCCTCTCACGGGCGGACTCTACAGCACAAACGCTGCCATAGATTAACCTTAAGTCTCTCGTGCAGATCAGCGGTCCATACGACCGCTGATACGCACAGAAGTCTTTAAGCCAGTCCTTAAGCCGTATCTCCTGACGTACGGCATTGCATTCCATACTCCTGGAGATCCGCAGTGTAACATCTGGCCAGATGTAACAGTTTGCCTTACTTACACAAGAGGCTTGCAGACCCACCACACCGACCGGACAAATCTTAGGGTGAAGCTGCAACCTGTGAGGAGGTAAATCTTAGGGTCAGGCTGCGGGGAAGGGAGCCTTAGGATTAAGCTGTAGGGAGGGGAGTCTTAGGGTTAGGCTGCGGGGAATGTACTTTTAGTGTTAGGTTGTGGGGAAGGGAGTCTTAGGGCCAGATTTACTGAGCTGCGGGTTTGGTAAAAGGGAGATGTTTAGAGTTGGACTGCGGGGAGCAAAGAGTTAGGGTTAGGGTAATGGAAGGGGAGGGTTAGGGTAAGGATTAGGGTTAGGGTAGTAAATACTCACCATTCAGCGTGGAGACTTCATTCTGGAGATGATCTATTGCTTCTTCTTCAGAATACGCTGGTATGAAACAGCCCTTTCGAAAAAAGTCCGTACCACCGTCCTACTCCATGGAAATGGGCGGGGGGAAGCAGGGAAATGAGGGAAAGTGGGCGCGGGCTGACACTTAGGATCTTAAATAAACGCTACCACGTCACTTAAGATCCCAAATGACAGCGTACAGTTAGGGCAAGTCAATGGTGGTCTAAGTTTAAGATCCACCGCTGTTTGGAAGGGGAGTGGCTGTTTATGCAGTGGGCTGGAACAGGGTAAGATCTTACCTAAGGTGCGTATATTTGCGATCTTTTTGCAATCGCATCTCTGAATCAGCCCTATAATGAGGAAACTTACTGTGGGGAATCACAGAGCGGCTGATCCAGAGGAGAATATACACCCGATGGCACAATGCCGCTGTGATTTCACACTGTACATGTTCCGAGACCACGTGCACGTAAGTGAGGGCAAAATGCTGTGACCCAGTTCTGAAGGGTGTTTCATAGGAGGGAAGGGGTGAAAGCAAGTAAGGACTTGTTTATGCAATAACAGGCCATACAGACCCTTACGTGGGCATCTTTCCCTCTCTATTCTTGCGTACTCGCTGCATGCAACCCACCAGTCTCACCACACCATCAGAAGGCTTGCAGTACAGATGTCTATATCCTGAGGATCCAGATCCGTGCCGGAAGCCTTATGCATGTACATGCACAGTCACGAAATGCAGGTGGAAAATAACCACTTTTCCAAGTCTGGATCCTGTCCCATATGCAACATCTCAGTGCAGCTCAGGCCCTACACAGGTGAACTCATCAGTTCACATAATCCCATCTGCCCTGCTCTCCAGTGCCAGAGTATCATGCTCACTTGGTTTGCCCCAAGTGTGACTACTCCAGCCTTCTACTTGTGTCCTTTTGTTCTTGGATTCTGTCTCCTATACAGAGCCGCTGTTCCAGTCTCCATTCCTCGTGCTCCCTTGTTCCTAGATCCTGCCTCCTGTACCGAGCCACGGTAGTTTTGTTCCAGTCTCCATTCTTTGTGTTCACTTCCTGATTCTCTGTCTGCCATTCCTCAGCTTTAGCCACTATGGATTCCAGTCTCCAGTTCATACCTCATCATCATCTCTGACCGGCTTCTTCCACTACTCCAGGGCTGATACCTGGTTGCAGCCAAGACCGTCCCTACCATCAGGGGCTCCGGTAAATAACAGACCAGAGTTTAGACTTCAGAAGGTCAGTCCAAATCTCCATCGGTGTCTTGGTTGTATCCCCGCGATTCCATGAAAACCTGTATGGATACGGATTTCAGGTAATGCTCCACCCCGCATGGAACTCGCATGGAACACTCCTATTGTATGGAGCTGAGTCCCGGGCTTTCCATTATGGAACATCTGGTGTGAGTATGTGCACTACCAGCATATCATCTGCCTTCCTCAAGCAGCTTCTGGAAGTTGGATAACGTTATTAGACTGGGATTAGGCCCTACAATCTCAAATGATATATCCACTTATTGGACTGTGTTCACATTTAAGTAAGTGTAGAATCTACGGGCCTGATACAGACCTATGATCGGGTGTGTTTTTACAACGGGCGTAAAAACGGCCATTTGTACTTACTGCACATGTTACGCTCCAAAATTCTGAGCGTATGGACCTTGATCGTATCACCTTCATAAATATGGTCGAGTGGGCACTGAGGGCGGGGTGAGGCATTTAAATCGTACAGTATGGGCGTGCTAAGCGTCGTAACTACACATTTAGTTTACGGTTACGATCAGAAAAGTTAGTGTAGGGTTTGCTGGGCTTAAGAAGGCAAAACTAAGTACGATCAAGGGGAGTGCCGAGGGGAGTGCCGAGGGGAGTGCATTGTAGGTATGCTGGCGTAAATACGCTACAAACATGAGCGCTTCATGAGTGATTCGCAGGCAGGAAACTAACATACGCACAAGAAAAGTTAAGGTAGCCCTCAACCACTCGTAAGTTGAGGAACCGTATTGTTTGCTGTGAGGCCATGCGTCTTCTCTTACTTAGTTCAGCCCTCACCTGCTGCGTGTTTTTAATCAATGGATGTGTGTTTATAAATTAAATAAATAAAGGCTCGTTTTTTTTTAATCTTATGCTTATTTCACATTGTGCTTGACTTTAATCGTGTAAAGTTGCCATTATTTGTGTATATTTTGAGAAAGTTTATTTTGTAACTAATTAACTTAAAAGTGTAAAAACAAACATAATTACATTTACATCTAAATAACTATAGTGGTTGTTTGTTTTTGTTTTTATTTTATAAAATATTCTTTTGAAAAAGTCAGGCCATGCGTCTTCTCTTACTTAGTTCAGCCCACACCTGCTGTGTGTTTTTAATCAATGGATATGTGTTTATAAATTAAATAAATAAAGGCTCGTTTTTTTTAATCTTATGCTTATTTCACATTTTGTGCTTGACTTTAATCGTATAAAGTTGCCATTATTTGTGTATATTTTGAGAAAGTTTATTTTGTAACTAATTAACTTAAAATTGTAAAAACAAACACAATTACATTTACATCTAAATAACTATAGTGGTTGTTTGTTTTTGTTTTTATTTTATAAAATATTCTTTTGAAAAAGTCTTATAAAACCTCCTATATGTAGTAGATCATTATTTTTATAACTTTATGCAGTATCTGTTTTTTTTATTTTCTAAAGTATGTCATGTTTATTTTAATTTCTTTTTTAATTTTTACTGGTTATTTTTTATTACAGAGTACTTGCTGTTTTTAGAATAAAAATATAATTTACTTTTCCAGAGCCTAATTAGTGCGTTCATTTACGTATCTTTGAATTTTAAGCAATTTTGAGCACCATTACGCACAAACGATTCACATCAAATAAAGTCTGCACGTACCTAATTATACGCAAGATAGACTTATGTCCTAATGTTGCATTCCCTACTCAGGGGGAGTGGTTAACTGGGTTCTTTCTTTTCTCTGAAACGGTATTGTTGATTTTTTTACGTGCGTATATTTAGGTAAGTTTTCAATTTTACTCTTAAGTGTGAATACAGTCCATTGTTTTAAAGTCAAAAGTATTTGATAATTCATTCAAGTGATAAATAAATAAGGTCATCACCAAATCAAACACTGATAACATTATATTCAACAATTTTACGTGTGTTAACTAACAGTAACTGTTTATGACTCATCAATAAGTTAGAATCTGACTTACTACTTACTAGGATAAATAAAATGTGTCTATTGATATAAAACATGTCATTCCATGTTCTTGATTCAATTGGGTTCTTTTGGAAACATAATTGAGATATAGACCTGTGGCCTGATAGATCTTATGTTACATTGTTGAGGCTTTCAGATGATTTCCCAAGTGTGTTGTCCACATGAATCCAGGCTGTAATTCTATTATTAACTACTTGGATCATTTACTCTTTGTTGGTTTGTTTCCAGGTCTGGGGTTTCCCTGGTAGCTGATAAAACAGATGGACGAGTGTCTTAAATATTAGATTGGTCTTAAATTCTGACACTTGCCTATTATTGATGACTTTTTGGATTAAAAAAGGGTCACAATTCTGAAGTTTTAGGACCATATTCAACAACGATTTTCTAAACTTATGTGCCTAGTTTCCTGTTCAAAGGTACTACGCATGCGTACCCGGCGGTTGTTTTGTTTTTGTGCAAACTCCCCTCGCTTTGCGCACCTGCTGTATAATTACCTTATAGATTGATTTGAGCACCCTCCATCTTGGATGTGTGTTATAAAGCGTGTCTGGTATAGTAGCTGGAAGGGGGCGCTGTCTCAGAGTGGCTGTTTTGGAGACTTGGGACCTCTGCTGGGGATGAGCTCACAATTTAAAAAAAAATATGATATATGACCCAAAGTTGGGACTCTGATTTTTAGAGTTAGGACCACCAAACAGAGAAGCCTTGTAAGTGGCTGGTGGCTTATCATGTATCTGCAGATATTTGTAATTAATTCTCTGACTTTTATTTTAAAGATAGAAGATTTTGGTTAGTCGATGGGTAATGGCTAGAGTGCCAGGCCATGTTTTGTCTATTATGTGAACATTTTTTATTCACCGATACTATGTAGGTAAGACCAGGTAAGAGGTTATTTGCTGTGTCCGGTCTTGGACCTGCGGGGCCCTAGGCAGCCGCCTATGTGACCTATGTCTAGGGTCACCTCTGACTCCGGTACTAATCTGGCCAGGGAATTCTACGCTACTTAGTGATCAGAAAATTACCCCTTTTCATAAGTCTGGACCTGGTCCTCTTAATCAAAAAGAATAAATAAAGGCCCTTATTTCTCCAAAATGTTATTGCTGTTACTGTAGTCTGATGCAGTGCTTTGCAGCTATGCCATCCTGGTCCCCTCCATTCTGCTCTCATATCAACCAATGGAGAAGGGCTTTTTGGCACATGCACCATTACACACGTACTGTACACCCACTTTCCTCACAGCTATTGTACCCACTATCTGTACCCAACTAAATTAAAACAGTCTGCCCTCCTCACTGACTCTCCAGCCATACTGCTGTCAGAATATGCTGGATACCACTGAATTTAGGAAGTCCGGCACTGGACTATGCCAATCTAAAGCAAAGACATCTGCTGGATTAGGTCCCCCAGTGCTCTGCCTGGCTAGCCCTATGACCACCTAGTCTCACCAAAAGCCTTCAAGCAGAAGGAAAAGGGTTAAGTTATTTGCGAAAGAACACAAGTGGAGCCTCCTCTGCGAGGCAGAAGCAATCGACTTCACAGCCAGTCCGCAACTTTCAAGAAAGGGCCTTTCCTGGCACCCCAAT
>WWET01006381.1:30721-56655 GCA_011038615.1 Limnodynastes dumerilii
GTTATTTGTGGAGTTTAACCATTTATGTAACTGTTCATGGAATAAACCATTTTTTTTTTATACAAAACGGCGGTGGTTGTTTCCCTGTTAGCTGTGAATAGCTGTGCAAGCTGCTTCCAGTGGATTCAAAAGACTCGTTTTGTGTTCCAATCAATTATGAATGAGAGATAATGAGAAGACAAGACTTAGTTCCTCCTTGCTGTAACAACAAAGGGTTTCTTTTTAATGGAAAATAAGTCAATCAGCTGTTCATACAAATTGAAACTGCTAAGAGCTATAGTAAGACTGACACTTTAATCACGTGTCTGTGCTCCAGAACAGCTCAATACACATACATCAACTTTTTATATAGTCCAGAACCATCTCCTTGTAATTTACACTATTATTGAAATACCAAGATAAAGCTCAAAAGCTAAAGCCCTTGGGCCGTAATCGGACTTAAAAGCACTTTCCGTGTTCGTGGAGTAGAAAAATTTGCATGTAGGTGGTTGGCGCACTCCCAACTCACTTATACCACGTTCAGATTACCAGCCCTGCAAATCCCCGGAATTTTCAAACCTTGGGGATTTGCAGGGACACGCCGGGCTGCCCGTTCACACTGACAGCGGTGACCTGGGATTTCCCTGGTCACCGCTGTGCAGTGGAGCCGCAAGACCCGGCTTTCTCCGCAAACCCCTTCTTTTTAGCCGGGTCTAAGACCCGGCTAGAGAAAGCTGGGGTTCGCGTTCAGATTGCCAGAAAAAAACGGGGTTGTCATAAAACCCGGCTGTTTCATGAAAACCCCGGCTTTTAGCTGGTAATCTGAACGGGGTATAACAGAATTTAGCTGACTACTGCGACCATAGGCAAACCTTAACTTCTCCCTGCGTATCGTTGTACGGACGTAGCGCTTGGACCTGTGGAAGTGCCTAACCCAGCTCATACATAATTTAAAGGCCCCCCCCCCCATTGCATATTCTTGCACGTACGGAGTGTTGTCATGCCCTGTCATACGGCTTTGTGCGCGTGAAGAAATCAACTCCATATGCACTTGGATCCGATGTGCAACATCTGCCGTGCGCATGTGCAGTTCAGAAAAAACGTCGAATTACATACACGGCGTGCAAAAGTTAGCTAACTTTTTAAAGTCTGATTGCAGTTCCTTGACAGTCCAAATATAACTACATGTCCTTACAGATGAGTCATTGGTATTATGGGTCAGTTTCTTGGCAATAGGAAATAGATTGTAAAATCTAAGTTTGGAAAGCGCAGATGAGGAAGCTGCAAAGAAGTTAGAATATTGGATCTTCACACAGTGCATTGTCCTAGTACTAGAGCACTGCTACTGAAAGTGAATATGACTATCCAGAACTAACATAAGCTCTGTCTCCAACACTTTATTTACAAAGTATGGGCCTGCGCAGTAGCTACTGTTTATTGAACTACGTCCGTCTATGGAAGACGGACGTAGTTCTGAATCCGGCCCTATGGCTGTGGTATTATACAGCAACGTGAGCCTATAGAGTGCTCGTAAAAAAGTCATCTCTGCACAAACCAGTGGCGTTCCAGAGTTGGGTGTCTTTCACCATGTCGGGGATGGTGTAAATCAAAGATGCATGTCATTATTAATGGGGAAATGACTGAAATTTTTTAAACTAACAAAAAACATTCAAAACATAGCAAAGAGGCAGAAGCTGCGGCAGAACAACCCGCAGCCTTGGTTTATATGGCTCTGTCTATGCTTGCCCTTATTCAGTGTTGTGTGTATCACAACAGCATCACCATGGATAGAGGTAACCCCTGACACTGCCTGGAAAAATGTCTCCTTTGATATTCTAGATCCTTTAGGAATCTACAAATACCATGTACATTTTGGAACTCATTCCTCATAATCTTACAAAGATAAATTTTGTTTTCATTATTCCTTTTTTCTCTTCTTATATTTGATTTATTATATCAGCCCCATAGTGTTTTTATATAATGTTTGCCATGGATTGCTGGACTTCATTTTGTTCTGTTATGTAAACTTTTTTGTCCTGGCAGCACCTTTCCCATTTATAGATAAACTAAAATGCATGAAAAACCACTGCTGGTGTTTACCTATTTACCTATTTTTTTTTTTATATCCCTCCTCTCCTTGCTCCCTTTACATCCTGCATCAGGTACTTTTGTTTGGAAAGCAATCGATCCCCTGTAGAGTGAAAATGGAGCTGTGAATGGTAAATCTATATTTTAACCCAACCCTTACCCTAACCCTCCCAAGGCAGATGTTGCCCGGCGTAGCTGCGGAAACGCTTGATCGTGGATCGTCCATAGCAGCAGCGTAGTAATGCTGAAGGGGGGTGTTCCCTTCCGTTACTATGCTGCAGTTAGCGCAGGTAGACGGGGGGAGGGAGGGTAATGAGGCTGGGAGGGCAGCGTTAACGTAGCAACGCCGCCGTCCCAGCGTATTTACAGTCGCGTACGCCGGCTGAAGTTAGGGTAGCATTCAGCCGGCGTAAGTGAGTGTTATTAGACTGGTGCAAGGGGGAGTGTTGAGGGAGTGAAGCGATGGTACGCTGAGCGTTAGACCGCTCAGTGTACCATCGTAGGTCTGGATCAAGCCCTATGTGTAAAAGTAAAGCATTTTCCCTGCATGCAAAAGATTTTATATTGGTTTCATGGAAATGAAGGCATCACCGTTCTGTAAATGGAACCCTATATGTATTTAGAGAGGCTTCCATGGGAGACCTGCTGTTGACATGTGGTCCATGTACAGTGAGGATAGGTCACACTCTATCCAGACCCAAACACAGGCATAAGGATGCAAAAACATTAGCACAAGCCACAGGTTAGTTGTACTTTAGTTTTTTTGTTTTTTACAGAGAAAATGCATATATATCAATTACACTTGACAGTCCAGAACCTATTTCGTACCTTTTCCTTGGACTTTATCCTTCCCCATGCGATACAAATAAATAAAAAACAATTATTATTATTTATTTATTTATTTTAAAGCAAGGATTATTGACCGCTCTATATCTAGGGCTGGATAAAATAAATAGCGTTAAAGTGGAGATGTTGCCGATAGCAACCAATGAGATTTCGGTTCTCCCTTCCTATTGCATACTAGAATGTCAGCTACATTCTGGTTGCTATGAGCAAATGTCCTTTGTGTTTAGTGCATTGATGTTTTTACTGAAGTAAGCTATGTAAAATTGCACTAGTGATATTTAACAGAGGGTTGCCGACTCTCCCGGAATATCCAGGAGACTGCCGAAATTTGGGCAGTTCTCCCGATATCCCGGGAGAGCCGGCAAAGCTCCCGCAAGCCCCACTAGCCATCAATTACTCCTGTAATCCCTAGTGTTACTAGGGATATGCGGGGCTTGATGATGTCATCGAGCCCTGTCCATCTCCTGAAACGCTAGATAGTACAGGGAGTGATTGACTGGGGGCGGGGCTTAATGACACGATTTGCATAAATCACATCATTGAGCCCCGCCCCCTTGCAGAAAATACATGGCTTTCCTCTGGCAACCTTGATTTAACACCACATATCATTATCAGCTTTTTAACAACATATATTTTCATATTCTTTTTAGGCTTGCTATAGGTGTTATGTGTATAATTACAGTGCATTAATTTTTACAGTGAGACCAGAATCAGAGAAAGTATGGGGGGGACTATTTATTGTACCTCCTAGATTAATGCATTTATTTTTTTTCTTTAAACATTTTTGTGTTTCTTTAAGTTTAAAAAGAATGACATCATCTTCATGAAAAGGGCAGAAGCTGAGTAATGATAGCTCAGTGGCAGCAGAGATTTGGCAGACGTTGCCCACATTTGTTATTTCCCTCCCTGTCAAGATGCTGTTTGTCTGTATTCATAGTCATGTCATAATGACATATATGCTAGAAGACTCCCGCACAATACCACATATATTAAAAGATGACTTAATCTGTGGTGGTTTTAGCTTTTTTTTTAAATGTGCCTTTTAAAACACGGAGGCCGTCCTCAGCATAGGAACGGTGTATCATATGCTCAAAGTGCTCCACAGGCGTCTGATATTCAAACTGTTTGCGTAGCTGCTCACCCACTGAGATTAAACTTGTGCATTAATGGGAGTGCGAAATAATCAAAACAAAGCAGACGCAGGCAAAATAAAGGGCAACTCTCTAATTACTCAGCTTTAGAGCTAAGGGCTCATTAAATATTCAAGTGACCCTAATGAAGGGCCACTGACATTTCATTCATTGCACAAGCTGTCACTTCCTTCTCAGAGGGATACAGAGACACAGAGGAGGAGGGAATCATGAATAATGCACCTTCTCTCTGAAGACCTGATACCATGCATCAGTTTGGGTTACTAGGTAATAGGTTCTAGTTACCACAGAGCTCAGTTCTTGCTGTGACAAGAGGCTCATGAAAAGCCGTCTCATACGAGCATCTGACCGAGCTATGACCCAAAGAGGATTTCTCTGAAATCTCCCCTTCCTGCCATTATTTTTTTTTTATCAAAATTGTTTTCAGAGCAATAAATAAACAGCCTTATTCAGAGATCCGTTTTTGTAAAAGTACGCAATTATACACATGCCCGCAGCAAGGAAACACCCACAACACTCCTCTCTCCCGGTCGTGCAATCGTAGACCTATACCTCCATAGACCACTCTGATCTTTAAGTGTGTGCTTACATGCGTATATGTGTTCCGTCCGTGCGATTCAGTATAGCCGCGCCCTCAAGTGTTCATATAAATACCCCCCCACCCACTTTTTATGTAAATTTGCAAGTACGTATTTCTGCGCCGATTCACATGTCAGCGCCTAAAGCACTTATGTGCGTATATTCTATGTAACTTACGTTTAATAGTTACTACGCATGTGCAGTTAAAACGTACCTAAAAATATGCACGCAACTCCACGTGAAAACGGATCTGTGAATACAGTCACAATGTTCACCATTACTACAATTCATCTAAACTAATATATAGGGACCGTGTTCACACTTGATATTGAATTTTGTTTGGTAGCCTCCGCTGCTTGTGATTCACAATTTGCATGTAGGAGAACAGGGCGGTCTTACACTCCTATCTCTGCATGGTGTATCCACCATTAGGGATCCTACCTTAAGTATCCCGCACGGAAGACCTTCCGTACAAGATCCTGCATCGAACGTAAGGGCTTAGCCAAGCCCTTACTATATCATTTGCAAGTCTCTTCCCACACCGCCATGCATATCCCCTACACATGGGGGGTGGGCATGCCCTACGTGCGGGGGGGGGGTTCGGCTCTCAACCGCACAGAGCGCAGCATCGACTGTGCTCCATTGTGAGTATAATGGTACTGCACGCTGCACGTGTATGGATGTCTGCAGCCATCCTCCTTTACGGTCCAAGGTTTGCTCGCACCACTTCAATGAGGAAACCCCCATAATTCTAAAGTAACTTCACTGGCAAAGCCGTTATCCCTCTTGTGTTTAATGCTTCATTCCCACTGAGACATTCCATACTCCACCACACCATAAAAATCAGCTCTAACATAACTATCCCCACATTAAGGCCACATGACTTTTGGTCTGAAATAATGGCTGCCCAAGTCTGCTTCATCCACATGCCTTTGGAAGCCTTAGGGCCATATTTACTAAGCTGCGGGTTTGGAAAAGTGGAGATGTTGCCCGTGGCAACAAATCCGATTCTAGTTCTTGCTTTTCTATTACATACTAGAGAATGTCAGCTAGAATCTGATTGGTTGCTATGGGCAACATCTCTACTTTTCCAAACCCGCAGCTTAGTAAATCTGGCCCTTAGTTAAAAGAACTGCAGAAATGAATACCCCATTGCAGGCTCAACACAAGGTTCTTCTAAGTGAATAACACAAGAGACCCATCATCTGGGAAGGTGTCCACTCAACAGCCCTGCCTACAGGAGTGCTTCATTGGTAACTGGCTGCAGTACTTTCCCATCAACTGTGATGCATCTCTAGACCTGCAGTCCATTTATGCTCTATACCACTGGTGGTACTCGGACCACTGTCTAGTGGTACTCAGGATAACTATCAGGAGGTAGCAGCTATACTCGTACTTTAATCAGGTACAACACCACATGGCAGAGTTCTGATTTAATAATTTATCTAGAGCAGGGGTCCTCAAACTACGGCCCGCGGGCCACATGTGGGCCGCTGAGGACATTTATGTGGCCCGCCGGGTGTTTATGCCGCCGCTCAGTGTCGGACTGGCCCACCGGGGAGCAGGGGGGTGGAGACTTCTCTTAGAAGCCTGCACCCCCCCCGCGCTGCAGACCTAGGGTCACACAACGTCATAGAGCCGGCGTCCCGCCGCAGAGGAGAAGAGCAGCGGCGGGACTACAGGGAAGATGGCCAGGGAGAGTTCCCATTGAAATACTGGTAAATTTGTTGATTTAACTTTACTTCATTTTAAATATTGTATTTGTTCCTGTTTTGTTACTTCACTTCAAAATAAGATATATGCAGTGTGCATAGGAATTTTTTCATAGTTTTTGTTTTTACTATAGTCCGGCCCTCCAACGGTCTGAGGGACAGTGAACTGGCCCCCTGTTTAAAAAGTTTGAGGACCCCTGATCTAGAGGGTGTAATGGATTATGTACAAAATATACTTTAAAACCACAACAAAATAGCTAGGGAAATGGCTGTCTGCGTTATCTGCAAAGTGGTATATGACCTGATTCCATAGTGGGTAACGGAATTAAATTAAAAAGGTATACACAGGGGTTCTCAACTTTTTTTTCAGCAAGTACCATTTTATTTTTGTTTTTGCAAATTTAGATATTGGTCATGGTCTAAATGAAATATTAATCTAAATTCTAAAGAGTTGTTCACATTTTCCTGTTTTCTTATAGTATTGTCCACCATTCAAACTACATAATACTCCCCAGACTAAATTGAAATGCCACATCTGTCAGCAGCATTGAATATCCGCTAGGATGATGAAAGCCAGGGAAAATGACAATCTATGGCAAGACACGCGATCAATTATATTCCGCCCAGGGAAACGCTCACCTGACAATGTTAAGGGACATCTATATTTTCAACTGTCCATTGCTTACATTAAGAAAAAGAATACAAGTGCAGTATAGAATTATTTTGCTACAAATGTAGATCAGTATGTAGCTGGGACTAGACCTGATGATGACTTTTCTGCATTATACAAACCATAAAAGTGATGTATCTCTAATTCATGTGTGTGACTAGGTCCAGAAAGGCTGCAATAACCAGCCAGGTATAAGTGGGGTGTAAATAGTCATTATTTTTATTTATTCATGTAGCAGGCTTAATAAATATACCTACAGGTACTTTTGTTTTTTTGGGGGGGCACTGTGATTTTTATAGGCTTTATTGCCTCTTGGTTCAGAAAGTCATATTATATATCCCGGCTTGGTATGGAGTTTGGGGGGCTTTTCATCAGCAGGCCCAGTAGCAAATATTTCCTGCTTGCAGAAGCGATTTAATGCCCAAAAGAGACACGTCTTTGTCAATGCAGAGGTATTATAGGAGCATAACCGCCGCTAGTGCGTTAGGGAATTTATATCATTGTATTTTATCTTGGTTCAGTTAAACAAAGGCATCGATTTCAGCAATTTCATAACAAAGTCTATATTTTGACCATGTAGCTTGGCAATTCCTTTTTTGTTTTTCTGTTAGAAGATGCTGAGTTTATAGAAGTCTTTATCTTTGTTTCTGGGGTGAATTTTTGGAGAAAGTCATTGTGTTTCTGGGATGCAACTGGCACCAGAATTAATAGGTTGACCATTGAGTATAAGTATAAATTTCAGAATTGCAAAGACCATTATGAGCTTGAAGTTTACACATACTGCTTTGTTCTCTTTTTGTCTGGTCTTCATTTATTCTCCAACTTATATTGTGAACTGGACCAGAGATCAGGGCGTCCGTTATGTGTAGTTGGATAATAAGGTCTAGTTATCCATTCACACCGCCACTGATTCCAGTTCTAAAGCCCAACAGGCTTAACAAGACATAACAGTGATTGGTGGGGAAACAAGGTGTATGTATACACATTGGGCCTGATCCAGACTAACTTTACGGCGGGCGGCTGCATAAGATCGGCAGAAAAGCCGATCTGCGCATGCGCCGGGCAACATCCTTAGGATCGGGCGTCCCTAACTGTTGCATAGTTACTGCAATGGGGGGTGTTTCTACACAACAGTTACGGAAGGAAGGCGGGGGAAGGTAAGTAAATGAGGGAGGGAGGGCAGGTTAGGCCTGTTACACTGCTGTGGTCGGCATAATTACACTCTGTTACGCCGGCTGATATTAGGGTAGCCTTCAGCCGGCGTAACAGTATGTAATTACGCCGGCAACAGGGGGATTGTACTGCTCGTAATTACGGCCAGCGTAGCTCTGGATCAGGCCCATTGTCTCGGGTACTGTGTTAAATTGCATATCAGACATTTATCCATTGAAAATTATTTTATTTTATTTAATACACTAACATATTAAGGCTTAGGAGTATTAGATTTAATTCACAAACTAGAGCAGAGGTAATTGATCAACCTGTTGAATGTTATATGGTATGAAAGACACTTGAAAATATAGCATTGGAGGTAAAGTTCTGACTGTGTTGAGTTTAGCACTCTACATAAGCATGAGCAGGGATAAGATAGCATAATCCCACTGTATCCACGCAATCTTATAACCATCCCCATCAGTCACACAGATATCTGACAGCAGGATCCTACCTTTATAATCTGGATCAATCAACCTAAAGAATTCCAACCAATACTGTACATTTTATTTCAATTCCCCTCCCACTTGTGAGCAGTCAGATGACCTCTCTCAGAAGTTGTCAGAAATATGGATTGAGCTGATTGTGTTCTGTTAAGATTCCATAAAGCAGGGCTGGCCCTGGCCAATTTGGTGCCCTAGGCAAGATTTGGTTGGTGCCCCCTAGCAGAAAATCATCTCTGCTATTAGAGGGTCACAGTGGAGGTACGGTACTTCCTGGGCAGGCAGCTGACTAAAGATCGTCACTGCTCTTCATTACAAGGGCGAGGAGCTGCTACACGTGCTGGGTTTCCATTTCTGCCCTGGGGTGCCCCCCCCCGGCGAGATGCGCTACTGCCCCTCTGTGCCCCCTCTGACTCGCCTATACCGCCTATAGCTAGGGCCGGCCCTGCCACAAAGCATACACATGTACAATCTGACCGCAATGAAAATGCCCAATGGTCAGAAGTCAAGAGCCATTCTATAAATGTGTAACCATTATTGACTGTATAAACTGACCATGTTATTGTTTTTCTCCATATTAGATGCGTATTGTGTGCAAGGATGTTGCAGCAGAGGTTCTGTATGATGTGCTCCATGACACCAGCTACCGCAAGAAATGGGACGCCAATATGATAGATACCTATGACATTGGAAGGCTTACGGTCAATGCGGATGTGGGGTACTACTCATGTAAGACCATTTAGTTGTATTGTTCTTCATTGAGCCGGGATAGTAGAGTGGTGTTGACTATCATGGTGGTTCTCATTTTGAAAGACCCTCATACTTAAGCTAAACGCAATTGCCAGCCGTCTACACTTTAGAAATCGTCAGTGATGCAACTTGTGGAGTCTCAAAGAGACATCCGCTAAAAGGTGTTTATTTAACTTAACCCTTTCCCAACCCATCTTTTCCCGCAGTCTAACCCTAACGCTCCATACCACACAGCCTAACCCTAACCTTTCCATTAAGCCCTAACGCTAACCTTTTACCTGCTGCACTAACTCAAATCTATCTGACACAAACACAGCAGAAGGTAGATATTGGGAATGGGGAAATGGTTTCCTGTTCACAATAACTCATTTCTATTTTGTAAGCTTTTCAAACAATGAAAATGTTGCCGTTCAGTAGGCGGCTGTATCATGATCGAAACGCGGCCTCTCGGAACGGCAGCCACATCCCGGTTTTACTAATGAGGCAAAGAGTAAAAGTATTGTGTGACCTGAATTCAGCCTTCACTTATGAACCCAAGACACATCGGACTGTATGTCAGTAGAAGATTACTTATAAAGTCTTCATTAATAAAAAGCTATCTTTGCAAAGGTTATCATTGTACTTTATAAACACATGGACCTACATTTTTGTGTTCAATAAACTGGTAAAATACCACAAGAGATTCTGCATGTTTTCTCTGTTTTGGAACCCAAGAAGTGTATTTCTTGCAAAGATTTTATCCTCCAGTTAATCCATGAATGTAGAGCATATGACATGTATCTTAAACTATATGATATAACACTGCTCATTGAGGTCATAGGCCTTAGAAATGTCTTGCATTGGATTTACATATTGTCAATAAATCAATATGGCAGATGCGTAACAAAAACAAAGAAACCCCTGGAAAAATAGATCATCAATACCCAATTCAAAATATTACTGTTCCCAGTGATGGTATATCTCTAAAGCTGAGTATACACCCATACAATGTCCTAACTGACCTCTGGTCAGTCTAGTTGGTCAGACATTGGCTAAGTGTGTAGGCTTTCATGACCCACTTGTTGCATCCAATCCTGGTCGTCTGGTCCTGTGAAATAATTTTTAAACTTGCTTAAAATTCAATCATCCACCCAATTTACATTAATTTAAGTGTGCATGCTCTAGTGACTGCTTTGTCCAATTCTTCTCCAATAGCCAACTGCGGGTCATCAGTCTGCTGTAAAAATAGAACAGCTAAGTATCTTTGATTGGGTGTTGTATCTGTGGCCTCGGTCTGCTGAAGTTGGATCTGTAGAGGATTGGATGAGTTTTTACCCAGCTTAAGCGTGTGTGTTTTCTGGCACTATTTGAAGAAAATAATTAATATAACAGCCATCCCCTGCCTCACTCCTAATAGGCACCATCCCCTGCCTCACTCCTAATAGGCACAACTATAATCAGTTAATTTTATGCTTTAAAGCATTCCCATAGTAAAAACCAGCCAAGGATCTTTATCACAGGGCTGGTGTTTGTTTAAATATATTGTCTATTTTTGGACAGTACTTTTAAAATCTTTATGCTGAACAATGAGCGTGGGTGCCTTCCAGTAACTAAAGCTAAAGTAGGTTATAGCCAGAATATTAAATAAATCTAATAAAACTGAAAGTCTGTAGTTGAAAGAGGTTAAGTTAGAGACCAGAGGTCAGTCAAAAAGAATTCCCAATACCAAAGATAATGTTTTTGCCTTGCTGGAACAAATAATTTAAATAAGCTGCAGTGGAAAATTACTTATGATTGTATGGAGCACAATAGACCTTTTGTACAATAAATGCTTAAGACTCTTGGCTTGTAATCTTATTCTGTTCCTTCTTGCAGGGAAGTGCCCGAGTCCACTTAAGAACAGGGATTTTGTAACCTTGCGGTCTTGGCTGCCCCTTGGCAATGATTACATGATAATCAATTACTCTGTGAAGCACCCGGTAAGCCTCCATTTTGTGTCTATTTAAAAGTTTTTGAAACTTGTGTTCATATGGGTTTGTCATAACTAAACATCAAATGGTTCATTCAAGATAAATTTAAAATAACACAGGAAGGTGAACTTACACATAAGTCTTGCAATAGTGGACGTATACATATAAACGAGGTATGTCTATAAAATAAAGAGACTGTGATTCCACCTAGTAAACAAAGCAGTCCGAACCGGTTATAACTGCATATGTAGTGACCTTGAACATGTGGCAAATTGGGTTCCAGAAGGCAAACAGGTAACCAGCCTTATTATAAGGAAGTTTTGAAAAAGCTGAGAGTCAGAAAGAAACGGCTGCAACTGTGGAAAAATGGTTTCATTCTTCACCAGGACAATGTGCCTGCTCACACAGCACTTTCTGTGACCAACAATCACATTACTACACTTGAACATCCTCCATATTCGCCCTATTTAGCACCTTGTGACTTAAAGGGACACATTTTGAGTCAGTTGAAGAAAACGGCAGTTATTTTGAAACAACTGACAGAAATTGATTTGCTCCATGCCTTCATCCAGTAGAAAACAAGACTACAGTGATGTATTAGTGCAAATGGGGAGTATATTGCAGGGGACAAGCATTACATTTGTAATACCAATAAATAAAAGTGAGTTATTTAATCAGTTTCGTTATTTAATAGACATACCTCGTATACTTATGTTGACCCTTTTTGTGCTGTAGAATAATAATAATGTAACTGTAAAAGAATCTTATTTTGGAGTGTAAATATATGTAGTGTTTATTACATAACATGTTGATATTGGCCATAACAAGCAACAGGATTCTAAGGGCCAGATTTACGAAGCTGCAGGTTTGGAAAAGTGGAGATGTTGCTTGCTCTCACTTTCCTATTATATCCTAGAGAGTGTCAGCTAAAATCTGATTGGTTTCTATGGGCAACATCTCCACTTTTGCAAACCCGCAGCTTAGTAAATCTGACCCTAAATGTACTTTTTTTTTTTCTCCCCAGGATACAACCAAAATATATAATAGCTGATTGATCATACTATCTTTTTGCCCTTGTCACTGAAGGCAAAATTGAGCAGCCAAGAGAAATAGCAATATTAGACAATGAATATTAGATAAGACTAGAGCATTATTACATTCTCTTCAGATGTATCTGAATCTGGGAAAAGGATATTGCTGGTCTGGACCTGGCAAGTAGTCTGTACATGAGACTTGTACTATAAATGCTTGTTGCCCTTGTCTTCTGTTTGTAGCAACATCCTCCGCGCAAGGACTTTGTGAGAGCAGTATCCTTGCAGACAGGATATCTTATTAAAGCAAATGGCGACAACAGCTGTGTCCTCTACTACCTCACACAGGTGGACCCTAAAGGTAACTTCACATACTTTCAGGGTTGTGTTTTGGGGGAGGGAGGTTTGTTTTTATAGGGATGTGGGGGGAATGTTGTCTACCCTATTTATTCTCAATCTTTTAATTCCAATTTGCTCCGATTATTATTTCCAATGCACTTTCCATTGCTGTTAACTTTTTAAGGAGTTTATTTTTTTTCACTTAGAGACAATTCCACTACTGTAGTGAATGAAACCTTAATAATTCTCTTGTCAGTGAAGAAAAACAATAGTAAAATCTGAAACTGGTAGAGATTGCTCTGCATTCAAAATAGTGTTGACTGTCCAACGTAAAACATTATGTTTAATCTATTACACTGCAAGCATCTTGACCAGGAATGACCAGTCCCTATAAAAGGATATAGGAATAAAAAGGAAGTGCTAGGAGTGGATAGAAATATTAACAGCACAAACCTATTAATAATAAACAATAAAAATCACAGGGCCAAATACAGAGAACAGTTGAAAACCCTATCAAACATATGACAACGGCTGATTGTCCAAGCATTTATTTTTTCCGGTGGATGAATTCACGATAAAAATTAACAAAGACTATAGGCTCCCTTTACAAAATGGCGTTAACTTTGTTTTCATGAGATAAAGACTGTTTTCAGGTGAAAATGGCCATTATCTCCTGAAAACAAAGTAATTGCCATGGAAACCATTGGTATTAGCACTCCCGATCACTGGTCTGCTCTAATTAATGAGGGTTGGCTATATTTACATCTCAGGATGGCATTAGTGTAAGTATACTAGCAGTCTCCCATATACTCCCCTTTTCCTCTACCTTATAGATGTAGGGGTATACATAGGGAAGACTGCTGGAGTAATGTGTTAAATAAATAAATACATATTAGGTAGTATTCTATTTTTTTTCTAATAAAAAAATAATTAAATATTTAAATGTTTTGCACACTGGAATCACCAATGGTGTTCCTTGTCCATATAAACAAGAGACACCAATGGGTATTCCGCTGGGCAAAAGGGGAAAAAACAAAAAGTAAAGAGTTAAAAGCTCTTTTGGGACTTTACATTTTCTAAGTCCCAAAAGACAGCCGCTAGACGTGCCAGGACTTTTGAGAAAAACCAAACATCTCCAGCAAAAGTCCCACAGACCATCGTGGGACCTTGCTGGTGGGGTAAGCATTAGTAAATTGTCCATCAATGTTTCCAGGCTCGCTGCTCCTCGCTATGTTAGTCCCATCTGGATAGATAAATAGATATAGATATATACACTGTTCAAAAAAAAATAAAGGGAACACTAAAATAACACATCCTAAATCNTTTAATAAGAATATTTCATTCATTCAGATCTAGGATGTGTTATTTTAGTGTTCCCTTTATTTTTTTGAGCAGTGTATATAATCACTAACATTTTGCTATGCTATACAATCAGATAATTATAATGGGGAACTTGTCTCCCAACTTGGAACATGACTCTTGTTGAGGCACAATACTTGTGTTGATCTCCTTGGCTTTGTCTGATCCATTGTAGTCAGTAGAATTTGTGTAGTCCTCCTCTTCCCCTGGAACTTCAGAACAGAGGCATCCAGATCAGTCTGGACTAACACAAGTGTGCCAGTTCATTGTCATTAGACACGGAGGCACCTCATACTATAAAGATATCGGGTATTGCAAGTCCAGATGTAGAAATGCATAATCCGTTTAATGATCAGGTCTAATTCAAATTGCCCTTAAATTCAGCATCCTAGGCTGCAGCTAGCCAGTCGCCTAATGACTGATAAATTAATGTACCCAATATTTGAATGGTACAGGTACAGTTCTTAATGAATGCGGGCTCCCCATCAAGGTATAGATGGTAGCAAAAATACACCTAATTTTGCTGGCAGAGAGGTTTCTTTTCATCAAAATGTCCTGCATGTGATGCAACTTCAGTGAAGGAGCAGTTAGGATCCTTCCCATTAGGTGGTGCTATTCACTTTGTAAAGAAGTTATTGCTCGTTCATAATATGCAGATTTTTTAATGTAACAAAATTGTTGGGCATGCTTTATATATTAGTATCCTAGTAGGTAAAAACAGCACCATCTCCAACCAAAAAATATGCTGAGGTCAAATTTACAAAGTCGTGCCATAAACTTAATAGTAGCACTAGTTAACGATTGACAATTTCTGTTCATTATTTTTCATTGTAGGTTCACTACCAAAGTGGGTAGTAAATAAAGTTTCCCAGTTTGTGGCTCCAAAGGTAATATGCATTTGATAATGTTTTTAATTGTCAATACTGGTCAATTGTTTTCTATGAACCTCATTAAACAGTGTGGCATTCCAACTACTTTTGCACACTTTATTTACTAATGTGCTAATGTTTTTAGTGGTGGATTCAAAAAGGGGCCATAGATCAAGACTTCTTAGTTCTCTCCTCCCCCATGCTGGCAAAGCTGAAAATGATTCTGTTGCACATAAATCTAGTTTCTCATAATGTATTTACATTTCTCATTTTTAACAAATTTTACAAAAACTTCTGAAAGTATATTAAAATTCCATCAAAACTGCTTATGACATCAAATTTATCTTTTTTTTCTATTTTTCAGTTACTGCTATTTATTTTAAGGCAATGGGCAGGGAATTACCCCAAATATCTTTTCGTATGCTACTCAAGTACATTAGCTAAGGTAGTTGTATCTGTATCTTTTTTTGAACACAACACTGTTTACTTAATGAGCGAGGCCCCAGTAGACGTTCTACACTCTGCCGAAAAACTACCGCCTACATTGTATGTACAGCCACTCAGAGTTCCACCATAGGCCACACGACAGAGTGAAGTGATGGGAGTTCACTCCCCTTTTCCGTACATAGTTGCATCTGGCCCATAGTTACTAGGGGAACAAAGAAGAGAGCACCGACCTAGTTATTGAGCCACAAGTTTAGTGCACTCTACACAAGCAAAGCCTGTATTATTTTACAATAGTGATGTAGGGGCTATAGTTGACATATGTATACAATTATAATTTTCACATAATTTACTCTATACAGGCTATGAAGAAGATCTACAAAGCCGGCATAAAGTATCCTGAGTGGAAACGCAAGCACGACCCACACTTCAAACCCTGGGTGTATCCAGAGCAAAATACGCTGCCTACGGTAAACCTGGAAGACTTGGCTATTCAACGGGCAGATGAGTTGGAGAATATAGATGAAAGTGGGGTGTCTGAAGAGAGATCACATATTAGCGATGATGAAGATGGACTTTCCAAGGAATCTTAAACAGATATTCATCATATTTCATGATATTCTAAAAAAAAAAAATTATGATTTTTAATTTCTTGGTCTTACCGGTTCACACCTTCCTATTATCTGTATATAACCGCTCACACTATTTCTAACATTTTCTTTATTTCATAGATCCTTGTAAGTCCCATTAATATTAGGATTTATTTATAAAATACTTATCTACAGGCATTGAAAGCAAAGTCCTATTTATAGTAAAAATTATTTCTAACCATATAATTATCCAAAATTATTTTTATATCCGGTCTTCCTCCATTCAGTAATTAGGACAATATTTCTAATAGATTATTTCTGCGCAACAAAAAAAGACTTTGTCATATTGGGGGATGGTCTTTGTAAAATCATTGTTTCAGTATTTGATTAGTAAAGAGCTATATAACCTAGTTTATTTTTGCCATTTTAACCTTGATTGTTGGTCACTATGAATAAGTCTAATACTATAAAACATATTTGTAGTGCAGATTCACTTTTATTCCATTTCGGTTTGTGCTTTTACTACCTATTTTGTAAGCGTTTGGCAAACTATATGTAGATGATAAAACTAATGAAATATTTGATAAGTCAATTGCCACTCAAGTCCCGAAACTTCTGCTAATACTATACTCCCATTTCTATAGCTGTATATTAGAAGGCTCTTCATTTGATATTCTATGGAACCAAATACTTGAACCCTTTTAGCAAACCAAAAATGTTGCATCAACATTTGCCCATTGTAGGTAACCTATTTTATTTGCACAAAAGTGCTTTTGACTTAACCTAATTGTCCTCTTCTGTTTTATTGCCAACCTTGTCCAACCCAAGAAAAATGTACATTGGTTTTCTCCATATGAACCTAAAATAACATTAAAGGTCCTATTAGCATGGGAACTGTTTAAACGCGAGGAGTGTGACTTCCCTTTAAATATCATATTGAGATCTACGTTAAAATAACTTGGCAACTACATCCAGATGAACAGATAAAATATATACAGTCTTCTAAATATGTCACTGAAGGTCATTTAATTATAAGAAAAGCCTATGCGCCTTTTAATATTGTTCTGCACTGTTGGCAATTGAATAAAATAATACATTTGAATCTATAATATACTTCTCACAGAAATATTGTATAGTCCCAGGTGACACCAGTAATGAAATATATGGCTAGAATTTGTTACCACAAAATTCTATCAAGAAGCAGTGTGTCTGGTCTAGTTGTTGGAATCTGAAACTCTAGAGTGTGTCTCTTCTATCCGAGGAGAATTTATGAGAAAATGTGCCAGCTGAAAGTGCAATAAGAGACTTGAGAAACAAACGTGTGTGTGTATGTATAACATATATATCTATATCTCTAGATGTATATCTATCTATTTATGTCTCATTTTATAAACTCAGTCAAGGGTTATACAGATACTGATTTAATACAGGAGTAAGAAAAATTTGGTGGGAACACACAAAAATGTGCCTATATTGTATGTAAATTCCATAGTGTGAAAAGCACTATACCATAAGCAAAGACCGCAAACCAATAAACAGTAGATTTATGTGCAGGGGGTTTGCAAACCATTTTTACATATGAAAAGCTGTCATTTGACTGACGCTATGGATATTGGGCAGGATCCAGAATTAGGACCGATAAGTCACTTACACACACAAGGGGCCTGATCCAGAACTACGGGCATTCGCATGGTTACGCCGGCCATCAGCGTAAAATCGGCCTTTAGAATGTGCTGCGCATGCGTGTGCAGATGTTTTCCTTCGTAACTTCTTAAGCGTGAATCGGGCGTCCGTACCATTTGCGTATAACCGCAGAAAGGGGCATCCCTAAAAAAACGAATACCGGAAATTCGCTGGAGTTAGAAAATGTAGGCGGGGGGAGGTATTTAAATCGTACAGTATGGGCTGGGTTACCTTGTTACGTTGCGGTAGTACGAACGGGCAGGCGACGTAACGCAGGGAAAAGTTAGGGTAGGGTTTAGATGGCGTAAGGGGAGTGTCAGGGGAATGCTAAGTTTTTACGCTGAGCGGTAATACGCTCGGCGTTCATTCATAGGTCTGGATCAGGCCCAAGGTGTGTAAGTGCCCTGAATTGACTGGAGGAGGGGGCTCCCACACTGGTGCGGATCAGCAATCCTAAGGACCGCTGATCCGCGCTACTGATTTAAGGCAGGCTTATGGCAGTATAAGCTGCCGTAAAGCCCGCACGAGAAAGTGGAGTGAGAGGGGGTGTTTCTCAGACGGAGAGACCCACGCACGTACGGAAAACGTGCGGGGGTCTGGATCCCGTCCATTGAGTCCTCTTTAAGGATGACCGCGCATGTGTGCACCTTATTCTACCAGGATCTGTGTCCTCAAGATCCAGGCTTCATTACTAGAAGTCATTACAACAGTGGGGTGGGAAATGTATGCCATGTACGTAAAGGCGAGTAGGAGGGACCTATGTAAATGGTACAGTTTAAGCCCTTACGTCTAATACAGATTTCCAAGCTGTCCCCATCCAGTTTTGGATCTCCGCTGCCCTTGAAATTGGAAACAGTAGCAAGGAAGGTTTACATCTTTCCTCTGGTGCTTACGAAAGCATCATATTGTACTTCTCAAGCCATTTAGTGACCAGATGTGCTGTGTCTAAGGGGTCATTGTCACACTGGAAGATATTCCATCAGGGAATAAACACTTGCAACATGGGTAAAGATGTCTCCAATAAGTAGCTTTTAAGTTTCTACATGACTTTTTGATGAATAGTTGCACTTTAGCCACGGCAGGAAAATGCACCCACAATATTGTGGATCCTTCAGAATCCTTTTCTGTCCAAGCACCCGGGGCTATGGAGTTCTATATGTTGAAACCTCATGTGTACTTGAAAATATGATGACGTTTATTATAACCATATTATCTTTCACCAAAGTGTCTTATTTGTGCCCCTTGAATTCATTGGTTCAAAATGTACATTGCCAGTTGTAAGTACTAAAATGAAGCTAATATACCCTAACAAATCATTTTGTGATGAATAAGGTTTTATATTCGATGTACAGTTGCTTTTAGAACTCGTCTGTACCTCCTCTTGCCTACTGCTTCTATCTCTCCCTCAAAGTTCCATGGTGACATTGCATAAAACTTGCTTATGACATATTAAAGAATTAAGCGATCTTGGTGATTCTCTAATAGAATCTCCACTAAAAATTACCTTTCTCGAGTGTATGAAACTTTAAAAAATATTCTTGACATTAAATATTAAACACGTCTGTTTATTCAATAAGATAATGTGTCCTAGTTACATAGTAAACACGAGTCCCCCCTGATCTTGATATGATAGTGTGAACCTCATTTTAATGGTGGCTTTACACAATTTAAAGAGCTATCAAACTATAAATGAACATTGGCGTATGTCAGAATATTAAAAACATTTGCTAGCACACACATCCGTCTTGTGAGTCTGTGATAGCTGATCGTGAAGAACAACAGTGAACACTAAAGTAAATCCAAAATAAAAGAGAAAAATATATAAAGTTCTCTGTGGATAAGGAATCGCATGCAAATAGTTATGAGATTATTAGTTTGATGGTGGTGATACTGCTTTGAGATCATTTGCATGCCAGTACCATGGGGGGAGGGGGGATGTATTTTAATCATACAATAAGGTCTTGGTTAAGCCCTCATTTACAATTATTAGATAATTTTCAATGCGCCAGTGTGTAAAAACTAAGGCAGAGTCTTGGGTATAGAGATCCCACACATGCAAGGATAGTCTTCTCCAGAACTTCTTCTGGATCTGGTCCGTCATGTGAGACCTTCAACGTAATTCCACTCTGCAGCCTCACGCTTTACAGAATGGACCCAAGCTGGTTGTGTTTGGGAATTGTGTTGGTTGGCTCTTGGACCAAGCAACTGAAAAGTCACAGTTGACAAAAGCCTTCTAGATTTTTCTGTGTACTTTCGATGGTATTATCCTATAGTTTGTAGAATTCTGTGGCATTAATAGCTGCTGGTACCCTACGTGAAGAATGCCTGAGGCTTGTTCATCCCATTTTTCCAAGGACAGTCCCTCTATTGTACATGGTCATTCAAAATGAATTTCATTTGTTTAACTCCGAGTTTTACCTATCATGTTTTACTTTATTTTTTAAACAAAAATAAATGAAGTCATGCAGAATTGTTAAACAAAATTTATTGCACTCCTGTATAATGCCAGTGTGATCTGACATGACTTTTATTGAAAAACGTGTGCTTATATACAGTAAAAACACATTTATTTTCTTGAGCAATAAAACCGTGTGGAAAAAAACCCTTTGTGTTTTATGTTTTAAAGCGATATTAATAGATTTTAAAATGCAAAATCATATTTAGCAGGAGTTATAGTTTATCCTTATTATTAAACCCCTTCCACAGTGCTTCTTTTTAATGCTGCCATTTGAAGATAGTGTTATCCATGGGCCAGATATGGAAAATGGAAAACCCTGCCCTAAATGTAAAGTTGAAATGGTCCCACTCCCCACTAGAGTTTAGGCTGGTGATGGGTCTCCAGACGTATGGAACGTCTGGAGATCATAGCAGAACATCTAACATGCGCATTGATATTCAGCTGAATTCTGCAAGCTGAAATATAAAGCTCTGGATCCAGGGCCTGATTCAGACTTAAGAAGGCGCTTGAAAATAAGGGAGGAAAGTTACTCCTGGGCTAAACCATGTTGATTGCAGGGAAGTCATATTTCATCTGTTGCAAACAGTATTAGAATTGAGAGGTGGCTTTTTCCAGCCCAAGTCTAAATAACAGTGTAAAAGTAAAGCTGGTCAGTATCTGTGTGCAGTAAGCAACACAAAGATATATACCATTAACGTGACTCCCCCTGAAATCAACATGGTTTTGCCCAAGAGTAACTTTCCTCTCTTATTTTCAAGTTCTGAATCAGGCCTCCAGTTCTTAATTATTATGGATTAGATCCAAACTTTGTATTCACAATATACTTGGGAGATCTGAGTGCAGATCCAATACTGGATCCCAGCAATAAAACTGTGTTTTAAGTATAGAAATAATAAAGCACAGATTAAAATTAAAATAAATGTATTAAATAAATATTCCATATTGTAATACTCAGACATACATTTGTTCAAAAAATCACTGTACAGTTACTGGTATATTCTCTTGCTTACAGTTTATAAAGTTTTAAATATAAAAGCTCTGTCTTTCTTTATCCTGTGTTATTTTCTGTTAGCAGCCTAGAAACAGATTCTTATATATTTTAATTAGTGTTCAGTGTTATCATATAATGTTATTTTACATGTGTATATGTTATTTAGTTACATGTGTAACTAAACTGTTAAATACTGTGTATGAAATATGTACCCCAAAAGTACTGCCCTTGGATCAGTACGTAATTACCCGCTATGATCCGAAAGTTCGGACCGCAATTGCGAAAAATTTTCTGTTTCGACAAAACGGAAACCATATATTGTACATATCTATAGATAGATAATATTAAAAACAGTATTGTCTTACCCTCCCTGCTCCTTTTCAGTCTTATCCAAATGCATCTTGTTATGCCTTCCTAATTTCAATCAGCAAGTATTTATAAAAGATGATATAAATAGAAAAGCTATCCAAAAATAGACAGGAAATTCATCTCCTTCTACCCACAACCCTTTCCGAAAACAAAGTATCTGTAAACCTTAAATATAGTAACATTATTGGAATAAAATGTCTACTGCCTGATGATTATAATTTAGTATGTGTTTAAATTACCCTACAATTTGTTTTAAAAATAAATTAGAAGTTTGTACATTATAATTTGTTTTGGTGTATTTAAAGAGCACTCACCATCTAGACACAGTGAGGGTAGCCATTTTGAATGCAAAACAATTTTCATTCTATAAATTCAGGAATACAAAGTATCCAATGAGACATGAAGCCGAAACACCTTAATGAGTCTTAATTAATTGATTTATGACTTGGTAATATCTAGAACTCTTACTAGCCCCTGATTAATTGACGTTTGTTTCATCCCACAAAATGGTTGCCTCAATGTATATGTCCAAAAGATACATTTTAATTAAACAGACATTGGGCATGATCCAAGATGGCTTCCTCCCTCAAATATGTAGCATAACTTGCATATTTTGTTGTGCACATCAACAGAAAACAAGTGCACACAACTGTGGCTTTTTAAGCATAATTACACCAACCAGCTGAGACTGCTGACTAATGGGGTGTTATCAGGGAGAGAAGTGGTGGGGTGTGGGTCACTGTTGCGAACTGATTTTTTTGGAAAGAGACGTTCTTTCCCAGCCAGTTCGCAACTTGTAGAGGCAAAGCAATCGATCCACGGAAGACAGAAAACTCTGCTGCAAATGGTGAGTATGGGCCTGATCCAGACCTATGCTCACCTATGTTTTTACGCTTTTCGGAAGCGTAAAAGCACCTATTTGTACTTACTACGCATGCGCACGGCAGATGTTATGCACAGAAGCACTGAACATATGAGCCCTGAGCGTACCAGCTTCGTAACAATGCAAGAAGGGGCGCGCCAGCCATACGAAACCCGTAATTATGCTTCGTGGGCGGGTAAATCGTACAGTATGGGCGTGCTAAGCGTCGTAAATACACATGGGTGCTATGGACGCCCGCGTTTATGCTCAGAAAAGTTAGGGTAGGGTTTGGTCGGTGTAAGACGGCATAAATATGGATGACCGAGGGGTGTGCCTAGGGGAGTGCAAGGGCATAGTATTTGCATAGGTCTGGATCAGGCCCTATGACCCTAAGACTCTCCCCGCAGCCTAACCTTAAGACTCTCCTACCCACAGCCTGACCCTTAGAATCTCCTTCCATTACCTTAATCCTCTCCTTCCACAGCCTAACCCTAAAACTCCCCTCCCCGCAGCCTAAACCTAAAACTCCCCAGAGAGCGTTACTCCCCCATCGGCATACTTACCCATTAAAAAAAAATTGTGGGTATTTTTGCATTAGAGACAGTTGAAAATTAGCTACTACTAAAAACACAATATTGCAGCTGTGACTCCCACTGCAAGTGGTGTATTAGCGTAATCATGTGCTTGTAGGCTGGATGACAGATAGATTCTGACTCATATCTTATCTGAATGCTTGACTATTTTTGATGCCATCTTCTAATTTGCTCTAAAGCCTCCATGCTTGCAATTTACTATTCGCACTAATATTGCTCACACAGATTTCTGACCCCAAATCCCACCTTTAAATGTAAAATTCATACATTCTAAAATTGGTGGCAGATCGAGAGTCTGTATTGACTATTAGGGCCAGATTTACTAAGCTGCGGGTTTGGAAAAGTGGACATGTTGCCTATAGCAGCCAATCAGATTCTAGCTCTTACTTTTTTTTTTTTTAACATACTAGAGAATGTCAGCTAAAATCTGATTGGCTGCTATAGCCAACATTTCCACTTTTCCAAACCCTTAGAAATTCTGCCCCTTAGTCTTACATTGTAAAACTAAACCCACCCACTTGAGAGCGTAAACCAGCCCCTTGTCTGAAGCTGTCGAAAGTGTCATTAGTTGACAGTCAGAATTAAGCGGATTGTGTTTGGATGGATGTGCAAGGATGCGTGTGAATGTGCAGATTGGAAAGACAGATTGTTTACAATTCAATGGTAAAAAACATGCTTTTTGTCAGAATTTTGAATCTGGTCTAAGTTTATCAACCTTAAATAAAAAAAAATATATAATAATAATAATAATAATAAAAACCGTTGCGTATGAATTGTCATATATCTAATAGTGGACAATATCTGACAGTTGTCTGCTTCCAAATAGAATATACACAAAATTTATGGATTTCTGAGGAAACAAGTCTATGTAACAGATATGTTATTCAGTGGCGCAACTACCATGAGTATATAGGGTGTCACTACTGAAGGGCCTGGAGGAGAGGGGCCCATTACAGATGCCCATCATGCACCCATGGAACTCTAAACTGTCAAAGGCTGGCAACATAAGACATGCTCAGCACTCACGCCCCTGATGTGAGTTACATGTATCTAACAGCTCAGAACTAGTCTCTATCATGTCAGACTATCCAGGAACTCACTGAGAGCAGAGTAGCATCAGAGGTGGGTACTGGCATTGTTTGACCCCTTTGCAAGTGATGGTGAGGGTCCAGGGATACTGGGATGCAGTTGCCAGCCTGGTCGAACCTATTTTGAAAATGATACATATGCCAGCAGTATAGTGGCTGTATTATCGTATGAAAACCTCTGCAAATAGAAAAATGATATTGGGAACGGGAAGCTATTTCCCAGTCTATGGCGCCACACCTTAGAGTTAGGCTGCTACAGCTGCGGCAGGTATGACGTTAGGGCTTAAGGGGAAGGTTAGGGTTAGGCTACAGAGCATGCAGGGTTAGGGTTAAGCTGCAGGGCATGGAAAGTTAGGGTTAGCTTATGGGATATGGAAGGTTAGGATTAGAGCTGAAGAATGGGAAGGTTAGGGTTAGGCTGTGGGAAATGGAGGGTTAGGGTTAGGAAAGGGCTAAGGGTAGGGTTAGGTAAAAACACACCTTTTCATCAGATGACTCTGTGCATTACAGCCGCTTTCTCAAATGCAATTAGCGGCAGTCTATATTCAACTGCTGTACAATGGTCTCTCAGAAACAAGAGCATCACATCCAGCGATACCGAGGCCCACCTCTGATGTCAGTATTAATAAGATAACACAAATAACAATGCATTCACACCTCCACATGTGTTCTATATGTACAGAGGGCTGGAAGACTCACATCACTCCCTCTCACGTACAGACTACCTTAAGTTCTCCGCACGAATCTGCATCCATCTAAGCGCAGATCCGTTCGGAAGTGTCTACTGCACCCACAATGCCTCATCAGCATCCCTCTCCCCACCGCCCCATGCGGATGGCATGGCATGTTCCCCCCGTATGGAACTCCTTGCGTACAGAATTGTGTTCTACATGTAAGGAAATACATACCGTAAAATCTGGCGTGTGCATGCGCAGTTTTAACGTTTAGAGAGACTTACGTAAGTGGCTTGATTAAGTCCCCTAACTTTAATAAATCCGGATCCAGCCCTATATGTCAATAAATATTTTAATTTTACATGAATACAAAACATTGTGTGATCATGTGGCATATCAATAGACAAAGGACAGATTTAATAAATCTCATGGCTTTATTCTGACTCAACAGTGTAGGTCATTGACTTCCTGCCACTGATTGAGTCCTGACGTCTATCTTCCGGAGACTGTATGCTCCAGGAAATGGGAAGTTCTGTTCAGCTCAAGATAACTGGACAGCTGTGAACCAGTAGAGAACACGATGGAGAGAACAAAGAACCTGCAGCAAACTATATTTTCCTTTGTTTAGATACAGAGAAATATACAGAGTGGTACACAAGGACAAATTCAGTATAGCTTCAGTGTTGGGAATCTCCCTTTGTCTCAAGCTGGCTTTCCACTTATACTACAAAAGGAGGTATTATGTATATAAATGACTCAATCTTTCTTTTAAACACACAGGGATATTTTATATAAGCTTAGTATAATTGTTCTTTGACACAAAATAAGACTAAAGCTGGCCATATACTAGAGCATACCTCCCAACATTTGAGAATTGTAAAGAGGGATACATTTTCGTGGCCTGGTAGAGGGTGTGTGTCTTGTACCGCCCAGTAGGCATGTCTGGGGAAAGTAGGTGTGTCTTGCATGCCCAGATAGCAGGTCTAGTGCATGGCTCTTTTAATAATTTAGCCATCAATATGTCTGTCCCTTACTTTTTTTCCAGCCTCCATATCTGCCCCATTATTATTTGTCCAGCCTCCATGCTTGCCCCTTATTATTACGTCCAGCCTCCATGTCTGCCCCTTATTATAGCCAGCCTCCATGTCTGCCCCCTATTGCCAGCCTCCATATCTGCCCCCAAATGCCAGTGCCAGCCTCTCTGT
>WWET01006381.1:57265-67695 GCA_011038615.1 Limnodynastes dumerilii
GAGTTCACAGTGATAGTATGCTGAAAGAAGAGTTTCCTCAAAGCTTGTAACTCTGCAGTTTATATGTATATGTATAAGTATAGCTAGAAGCACACACCTTTCCAGCTACAGGGAGGAAGCAGGTCTGAGGCAGCAGGAACAACGAGCACAGCAGCTGCAGAAGGTAGAGGTAACTGCAAGCTGACCCCAGCAGACCTGCCCTTTTCACTTCCTCTCCCCCTCTATTATTATGACCAGCCTCCATGTCTCCCCCTATTGCCAGCCTCCATATCTGCCCCCAAATGCCAGTGCCAGCCTCCGTGTCTGCCCCCTCGATCTGTCTTCTTATTGCCAGCCTCTATCTGCCGCCTTAAAACCAGCCTCCATCTGCGCCCCTAATGCCAGCCTCCATCTGCGCCCCTAATGCCAGCCTCCATCTGCCTCCTTAATGCTAGCCCCCATCTGCCTCCTTGATGCAAGCCTCCATCTGCCCCCTTGAAGCCAGCTTCCATCTGCCCCCTTAATGCCAGCCTCCATCTGCCCACTTGATGCCAGCCTCCATCTGCCCACTTGATGCCAACCTCCATCTGTACCATTAATGCCAGCTTCCATCAGCCTCCTTAATGCCAGCCTATATCTGCCCCCTTAATGCGAGCATCCATCTACTCCCTTGATGCCAGCCTCCATTTGCCCCCTTGATGCCAGATTCCATCTGCCCCATTGATTCCAGCCTCCATCTGCCCCCATAATGCCAGCCTCCATCTGCCCTTTAATGGCAGCCTCCATATACCCCCAGACCACTTTTTTTACTTACCTTTGAGGTCTTCTGCTTTCCTCCGCGGCGCTCACTGTCTGTCTCTCCCTCTCTCTGCTGCGGTCACGCGACCGCTGGTAATACAGGGCTCCTTCGGGAGCCCTGTAGGACCAAATCCCTTTTGGGTTACTGCCATTCAGTAACAGATTTGGTCCTACAAAGTCCCCGTAGGAGCCCTGTTTTACCTGTGTTGCGTTCTGCAAAAAGTTCAGCCGCATATGCAGCAGCACGGACTTTTAAAAAAATAAAAAAACAACAACTTTGTACCGAGAGTGTAATCTCTCGGGACAAGTTGTGAGGCGGGCGGGACAGACAGTCCCCCGAAAGCGGGACTGTCCCGCTCAAATCGGGACACTTGGGAGGTCTGTACTAGAGCGATTATTTGTCCAATCCTACAATTATCGTGGATCGGGCCAAAAATCGCTCTAGTGAGTGGTACAGATAGATTTGTAAAAAACTCAGGTTATCATCCCATACAGGCTCTGGAACGATAATCTGATCAAAGGGAATTCACAAGGGCGATATCTTGTAGTGTGTGGGCAAGACCGATTATCGGACCTTGTGCCTCCATCTCCTGGCTGTAGTTTCCCCATCTGTCTGTCTGACTGAGTCAGACGAATGGGAAACCTGCGGCCAGGAGGTGGAGGTGCCACACACTACTGTGAGCTAGCTGTAGAACCTCTCACACTGACAGCTGTCAGTGTGAGAGGTTCTGCACAGAGAGGACACAGCGCTGCAGAATCTCTCACAGAGCTGGATGCAGACCTTGTTAAGTGCATGAACTTAGTTACTCCTGGGCTAAGCCATGTTGATTACAGGGGAGTCATATTTCATCTGTTGCAAACAGTATTAGAGTTGAGAGGTGATGTTTCCTATCCCAAGTCTAAATAACAGTGTGATAGTAAAGCTGGTCAGTATCTGTGTGCAGTAAGCAATTTAAAGATATATCCCTGCACGCAAAGAATACAATTACCTTGACTCCCCCTGAAATCAACATGGTTTAGCCCTTGAGTAACTAAGTTCATGCACTTAACAAGGTCTGGATTCAGCCCACAGTCTGTAAAATTTCATTGGGAAATTTTTCATTCAGTCAGCCAATAGGCTGGCTGCATGGGATTCCTATCAAGATTGACAGGAGACCCAGCCAATCAGAGAAAGACTGCAGCCAGCCGATAGGCTAGCTGCAGGCTCTCCAGCAGAGATTATCGCCCCCAGTCTCTGCTGTGTGTATGGTGCCGATATCGGGACCTTTCCCCAGGGGAAAATCGTCCCATTTATAGGCAGCCATATGCTGGGAGAAATAATCGTTCTAGTGTGTGGCCAGCTTAATGGGCCTGATCCAGACTTAAGATTGTTTTATGCATACACCTACGCACAACTAATCATAATGCACTCCTCCTGGCACTCCCCTCTCACTTATGTCACTTATGTAACATAAGTATGGAGGCTCGGTGAGTAACACTTGCGTTGAGGTCATGAGTTCGATTCTTGGACAAGGCCTTATCTGTGTGGAGTTTGTATGTTCTCCCTGTGTCTGCGTGGGTTTCCTCCGGGTGCTCCGGATTCCTCCCACACTCCAAACACATGGTGGCAAGTTAATTGGCTGCTGACTAAAATAACCCTAGTCTGTGTACATGTTTGTGTATGAATG
Organism: Limnodynastes dumerilii; assembly: GCA_011038615.1. Classification (NCBI taxonomy): domain Eukaryota; kingdom Metazoa; phylum Chordata; class Amphibia; order Anura; family Limnodynastidae; genus Limnodynastes; species Limnodynastes dumerilii. The sequence goes on from WWET01006381.1 coordinate 59,710, forward strand.
TATGTGTTGGGGACTTTAGTATGTAGCTCCAATAGAAACAGGGATTTATCTGAATATCTAATATTCTTTGGAAAGTGCTTTGCGAACAACTTGTGGCGCTATATAAATAAGCGTTATTAATAATAATAATAATAATAATAATAATAATAATAACTTAGATGACTTGCGTGTTCAGAACCCTAACTTAGCTTTTCCTTTCATATTTCTGGTCGTACGGAGTGCCTAACGAAATTGCCTGCCCCAGCCCATACCGTACAATTTAAATGCCTCCTCCCACCCACAATGCGTATAATTAGCTTGCATAGGGATGTCATCTGCTGTGTGCATATGCAGTGCATTCCCACAGCCAGACTTACAAATGCTACATGCGTCGCTAGGACGGTGGGCGTAAGCGTAATGCGCCGGGCAGATGTTGCCTGGCGTAGCTACGGCAACGCCCGATCAACGATCAGGAACATTGTAGGGACGCTGGAGGGGGCGTTCCTCTAGCGTCCCTACGTTAAGGTTAGTGTAGGTTGGCGGGGGGAGGTAATATAATGAGGGAGGGCTTAGCGGTAGTATGCTCGTGTGCGAGCGTATTACCCATTGCTTACGCCGGCTGAAGTTAGGGTAGCCTTCAGTCGGCGTAAGCAATGGGAAATACGCCCGCACAGGGGGCGTGTCGGGCAGAGTGAACGCCGATACGCTGTGCTTTAGTAAGCACAGCGCATCGGCGTAGGTCTGGATCAGGCCCAAAGTTACTAAATACTTTAAAATACAGTATGGCGATGTCATATGATGAATACATTGTTTGAAGCGTGTGTCGGATATACAGCCCGCCTTTCATTTGTGAACACACAGGTTGAAAAGCTACAGTTTCAATTCAGCTCATAATTGCAATGCACCAAGAGCTTCCTGCAGCTTGCCTGCTCTCCTCTGCATAATGCTGGGTGGAGGGGAGCAGATAAGATAAGGGATAATGGCACAGGGGATGATTTATAAAGAGCTCACACTCCACAGTTCTGGAGTTTTGGGAATGTGTGGTTTATCCTGTGGTCAGGAATTCCTAGGCTTACTGAAATAACACAGACATTAAAGGCGCTGAACCTTAAATGACCTAGTGATCTCCTTCACTGAGTGACTCCCCTATTATCTTTCCTTTAAATAAAAATATGACCCATCAGGCACAAAGCCTGATTATGGGTGCCAGTCACTCCAGTAGTATATATTTCACCAGTCTCACATTATCTTCCATGCCACGCTGATACCTGGCATCTCACATATATATAATAAATATCAATAAAGACTTAATTAACCGGGGGAGGGGGGGCATTTTTGGTATTTGCCCCATTTACCAAAGTTACAACTCTGACTCTCAGGGACCCAGTGGGCCACCCATGGGGGGATTCTGGTAGCCCAGAAACACCCCCAAAATGATTATTTAATAAAAAAGAAAGAAAAAAATTAACTTGAAAAGGGGCGTGACTTCAAGGGTGCTTAATATTAGCTTCTATATTCCTCACCCTGCAGCAAGTGCTGTTCACATTTGTGTACTCTTTATTTATACAATAGTTTTTTAAAAAACATAGAAACTATAGAATTTCTATATATTTATTTACTGTGGAAGGGATCTTCTGTTAAAACATGTATTTTTGATATATCATTTCGTGTTTTATGAAAACTACTAATTCTTGAAAACCTAAAAATTAACAAACCCTATCATTTAAAAGGTGGATCATTGGATTGTTATCTTTGTACTGGACTGGTTTCATATCTGATATATATTTTATATATATATTTTTCTATTATTATTCCTATATGCCTCTACTTTATTTAGCTTAACACTTATACACTTCTATCACTGGGAGACATTTAAGCATTGCTCTTATGAGTTATAGCTCAGCTAATGACTAGTGGTATATTGGGTATATTGGATCACTCACTGCAGTTGTGATGTCTATGTCCGTTCTGTGACAACTTTAGTGCTGATCGAGTTGCACTTACATTTTTTTTTTAGTTGCAAGTGTAGACCCACGTTTAACTGCTAAGGGGGGAGGCAAGATTAAACTCATTATTACATTTTTTTTTCTCTTCCAGTATCACAAACATGGTTGGAACTGTCCCAAAGAGTAAGTCCTAGGCAGACTTTTGTGGTGTTAATGTATATAATTATATTGTCAGATCTGACTTCAATTGTTACATGAAATCATCCAACTTTAACAAAGGAACAGATGTGGAAATCTCCTCTCTGCAACTCTTGTCGAGATGGAGATCATTACCTGGCCAATGAAGATGGCCTGTTCTACATTATTAAGGGAAACCATTACCGCCGTATGTCAAATATGAATACTGATACAGGTGCTGTGGTCTACACCCTACATCCCAACTGCCAAGGTGGTGATCACTATCTATCTGCCTTTGGACACTTCTACACCATTTTCCAGAGCGGTGGTGTTTACCGTAAAACCACAAACATGAACAAGAGGATGAGGATGCTGTGGAATATCACCTTCATTCAGAGTGTAAGAATGGACTTTATTACTTTGGTGTCAAAGATTACTACTACTTTGTTAAACCAGTGGGGAATGCAATATGTAGCACTGACTTTTCAAATAATGAGGATGCAAAGACCTTCGCATTCCATCCCAGCATCATCAGCTTCATACTTGGAGGTTTAAGCATCACTACATGGAGAGTGGGTGTGCATCAAGACCATCAGCAATGACTCACAGACCCCTGTTCAGTGGACAAACAAGGTCAATAAGAAGGTTGGGTATAACAAGGAGAAGATGTCCGGTATAGAACACAACTGGAGAGTATCCTCAACAGTCTCAGCAGAATCTGGGGGGCTGACAGCCCTTATTGCCAAGGCCCAGTTCTCTCTGAAATCTGAATATAGTGAATCAATTGTGAACACAGAGATAGAAAACTGGAATACAGCCACTGAACTTGAGGAAACCATATCTATCAATGTACAACCAAATGGGCATGTCAACATCAGGACCTACCAGCTCTGCATGGGGAAGGAGCCTGTTCTATTCTGTCATGATATGAAAATTCTGGATAGTTCCAATCCCCCCACTGATGTCCCATTGCCTCCAGCTAAGTAGTTCTCACTGTTCCATTTCTGCATAGTCTGCATTGTAGCTGCTCTATTGAATGTGTTCTGGATCATTGCTGCTGTTTTTGGTAATAAAGCCAATATTTTTTGCCTGAAACACAACTTCTTTAGTTTTTTTGTCTTCCTAAAGTATAATTATAATAACCTTGACAGATAATTAATTTAAATGGATGTGTGTCCCCGCTAAGACCAGCCCTATTTCAATAGGAACGTTCTCTCCCATCCAGTTTCAAACTGGTTGGGATATTGACTGCTTATGAGGCATAGCAATTGATCCCTGGAACACTGAACACTGTGCTCAGATAGGTAAGTGTAAAACACTATCCCAACCCTTTCCCTAATTCTGACTCTAACCCTCGCTTCTCTATAGCCTAACCCCAAGACCACCCTCCCTGCAGCCTGAACCTAACCCTCCACTTCTATGTCCCTAACCCTAACCCCCCCAACACTAAAAGTCCCCAGAGAGGTCACTCACCTCTCGAGCTGTCAGCGGCGGGTCCTATGAAAATGAATGGGTGAGTATGCCCACAATCCTCCTTTTTTGTATGTAACTGGTTATATCCATTTTATCATATCTCCCTCTGCCTCCTGTTCCTGGTAATAAACCTTCTATCATGCCCCCTCCTGTACCTGGCTATACCCCTTTTATCATATCCCATCCCTCCTGTACCTGGTTATATCCCTTCTATTATATCCTGTCCCTCTTGTACCTGGTTATATCCCTTCTATCACACCTCCCTCTCCCTCCTGTACTTGGTTATACCCCTTTTATCATATCCCATCCCTCCTATACCTGGTTATATCCCTTCTATCACATCGCCCTCTCCCTCCTGTACCTGTACCTGGTTATATCTCTTCTATAATATCCCCTCTCCCTCCTGTACCTGGCTATACACCTTCTATCATATCCCCCTCTCCATCCTGTATCTGACTATACCCCTTCTATCATATCTCCCTCTACTTCCTGTACCTGGTTATATCTCTTCTATCATAACCCCCTCTTCCTTTTGTACCTGGCTATACATCTTCTATCATATCTCCCTCTACCTCCTGTACCTGGTAACACCCCTTCTATCATATCCCCCTCTTCATCCTGTACCTGGTTATATCCCTTCTATCATATCCCCCCTCTCCCTCCTGTACCTGGTTATACATCTTCCATCATATTCCTCTCTCCCTCCTGTAATTGGTTATATCCCCTATCTATCATATTCCCCTCTCCCTCTTGTACATGGTTATATCCCTTCTATCACACCCCCTCTCCATCCTGTACCTGGTTATATCCCTTCTATCATATCCCTCTCTCCTTCCTATACCTGGTTATACTCCTTCTATCATAACTCCCTCCTGTACCTGGTTATACCCCTTCTATCATATCCCCCTCTTCTTCCTTTATGTGGTTATACCCTTTCTATGATATCCTCCTCTCCCTCCTGTACCTGGTTACACCCCTTAATATACAGTGCATCTGGAAAGTATTCACAGCGCTTCACTTTTTCTACATTTTGTTATATTACAGCCTTATTCCAAAATTGAATCAATTAATTTTTTCCCTCAAAATTCTACATACAATACCCCATAATGATAACATGAAAGTTTTTGGGGAGATTTTTGAAAATTTATTAAAAATCAAAAACTAAGAAATTACATGTACATAAGTATTCACAGCCTTTGAGCTCAGGTGCATCCTGTTTCCACTGATCATCCTTGAGATGTTCCTACAGCTTAATAGGAGTTCACCTGTGGTAAATTCTGTTGATTAGACATGATATGGAGAGGCACACACCTGTCTATATAAGGTCTCACATGACAGTGCATGTCAGAGCAGAAACCAAGAATGAAGTCAAAGGAATTGTCTGTAGACCTCCGAGACAGGATTTTCCCGAGGCACAAATCTGGGGAAGGGTACAAGGAAATATCTTCTGCTTTGAAGGACCCAACGAGCACAGTGGCCTTCATCATCCGTAAATGGAAGACGTTCGGAACCACCAGGACTCTTCCTAGAGCTGACCGGCCATCTAACCTGAGCGATCGGGGGAAAAGGACCCTAGTCAGGGAGGTGATCAAGAATCTGATGGTCACTCTGTCAGAGCTACAGCATTCCTCTGTGGAGAGAGGAGAACCTTCCAGAAGGACAACCATCTCTGCAGCAATCCACCAATCAGGCCTGTATGGTAGAGTGTCCACACGAAAGCCACTCCTTAGTAAAAAGCACAGGCAGCCCGCCTGGAGTTTGCCAAAATGCACTTGGGGGATGTTTTTCAGTGGCAGGAACTGGGAGAGTAGCCAGGATAGAGGGAAAGATGAATGCAGCAATGTACAGAGACATCCTGGATGAAAACCTGCTCCAGAGCGCTCCTGACCTCAGACTGGGGTGACTGTTCATCTTTAGCATGACAACGACCCTAAGCACACAGCCAAGATATCAAAGGAGTGGCTTCAGGACAACTCTGTGAATGTCCTTGAGTGGCCCAGCCAGAGCTCAGACTTGAATCCGAATAAACATCTCTGAAGAGATCTGAAAATGGCTGGCACCGACGCTTCCCATCCAACCTGATGGAGCTTAAGAAATGCTGCAAAGAGGAATGGGCAAAACTAACCAAAGATAGGTGTGCCAAGCTTGTGGCATCATATTCAAAAAGACTTGAGGCTGTAATTGCTGCTAAAGGTGCATCAACAAAGTACTGAGCAAAGGCTGTGAATACTTATGTACATGTGAGTTCTTGGTTTTTTGATTTTTTTTTATAAATTTGCAAAAAATTCCCAAAAACTTTCCCACTTTATTATTATGGGGTATTGTATACAGTATTTTGAGGGAAAAAATTTATTTATTGCATTTTGGAATACGACTGTACCATAACAAAATATGAATGCGCTGTGAATACTTTCCGGATGCACTGTATATGACAGCTGGATCAGGTACAGCAGAGTTTCTGATTCTTATGGAAATTACCTGTGAGTCTTCTGAATTTCAGGTATCCAGTAGGTAATTCAAATACTTAATTAGAAAGAAAAGAAAATGTCCTTGTCAACAGATTTGATCACTTACCTGCACTGACAATGGCTGAAGAATTGTCTGCTGACCCTTCACCATGCTGGGCCAGCGCTAGGACGTTGTTCCCCAGGAGAAGCAGGAGAAGGACCAGGCCTTTCTTTAAGCCACCGATTTTTCAGGATTTTCTGGGAAAAAGAATGTTTGCCATCAACATTTCCAGAGGACGTACAACTAATACATAAATCTACTCTACATGTCTCTAAACCCCCCCACACACAATCATGCCAGGTGCTGGAAGAGACTGGGCATCTGACACAGGAGTTGCAGGATCTTCTGTTACCTTCATGGTGGCTGCTCTCCTGGCCTGACCATCAGCATCTCCCTCAGCAGCTGTTTGCAGCCTCTAGACATAGATAATGGCTCTTGATATAAGCTGCTCTTTACGGATTTTTTTAAGCTTCTGTAAAAGACAATAGATAAGTTGAATTTCACTGTCACATGATTTAGGGTTAGACCTGTCTATGTATGCAAGCGCTTCTTTACCTGATGCCTTCAAGACTCGTATCTTAATGACGCAATTTATGCAAATCGCATCCTGAAGCCCTGCCCCTTGTCTATCGATACTACTATTCATAATGTTGCTGGAGGTGGGCGGTGCTTGACGATGCAAATTACATCATATAATCCCATCAAATCCTTAGTTACACTAGGATTTCCAGTACTTACAGAGGGAGGCGAGGCTTGAGGCTGTGATTTGCATAAACTCGCAGCCTGAAGCCCATTGCAGGAGATTTTCCTGCTGTCTTGGAATACCAGGAGAAATGCCTGAATTTCGAAAGTCTCTCGTATATTCCGGAAGAGTCATCAACAATCATCTAACTGGGCAAACTTCTGTAGATAAGTGCATGACAGCTCATAATAACCACATCCCAATATGTCCAGAGTAAGTTTTCCTACCTTTCTGGATGTTCCATGAAATGGGAGTCTGTGAACAACCAGCATATATCCACCTCGGGGCCTTCATATGCTAGGGCATTCATCACCTCCGGAGCCATAAATGCGGGCGTGCCACAAAAGCTATTGAGGGCTTTTAGACCTGGGGTGTAGAATCAGCTCATGCCAAAGTCAGGGATTTTAATACGATTTTGTCCATCAAGAATGATGTTTTGCAGCTAAAGAAGAGAGCAAGAAAAGAGCAATCAGTTATGTTCATCACATGTAATAGCAGCATTAATGAGAAAACACCGGCTGCGCTTCCATTCACATCTATGAAATGTGTGCACGGGAATATATCAATGGAAGAGGTCATGTGACTCCGGAACAAGCGGGAGCACTAGGTGTCTGAAACCTGCCCTATAGGACTCTGTAAGCCTAATATATGTTTAAAATAAAGGTTAAAGCTTAAAATGAATACAAACGCACTAGACATTCTTACCTTAAGGTCCCGATGTACAATGTTCCTCTCATGGCAATAATTCACAGCCAATAGAATCTATGGAAAAAAGAGACATACATTATAAACCCCTGTATATAAATATCACATCTATCACACCTGTAACAACACTATAATAAAGTCCTAGCCAATCACAAGACAGGAAAAAAATGTAAACACTGGCATTGCACTTACTTGTTGGGAAAAGGCGCAGGCTTTCCTCTTACCAAAATCCTGCCTGTGGTCTCTGACATATGTCAGTAAGGTACCTAGAAAGAGTATAAAAAACATCCCATTGTAGGCTCAATTATAAACAGATTAAGGGTCAGATTTACTAAGATGTGGGTTTGGAAAGTGGAGTTGTTGCCCATAGCAACCAATTAGATTCTAGCTCTTACTTTCCTATTACATACTAGAGAATATCAGCTAAAATCTGATTGGTTGCTATGGGCAACATCT
>WWET01006382.1:0-12869 GCA_011038615.1 Limnodynastes dumerilii
GAGTAGAACTGTAGGAACACCTCTGAGATTTTATCCCCCTCATAATGAATTTCCCCCTGAACATCCCGTATAGCCGGCACAGTTTGCATGGCCGAGTCATCCTTAGCCAGAAAGGCCAAATAGCTGTTGCACATGTCCGAGTTAAGGTATTGGGAGTGCCTACTGAACAGTAGCCCTCTCTTAGCTTTATCCAACAAATGGGACCTCCACTCAGCCTGCGCCCTAAGCCAGTCTAATCTATCAGTCAGGGATCTGGATGCCAGGTACTTAGTTTCCAGTACTCTACATTTGGTCTCCAATTCAGTCTCCACAATCCTAGACTTACGCTTAACTCTGGTGACTGCCTGTATGAAAGTTCCTCTAAGGAAGGCCTTAAACGCGTACCATTTAACTGCAGAGTTCTCCACACTAACATTATCTCCAAAGAACCCCTCCCACTGTGTAGTCAGGTCAGATTCGTCCCCAAACAGCGTAAGGCAGAATGGGTTCAATTTCCAAAAACGGAGGCCACGCAGTCTGAAAAAAGTCAGCGTCAGTATAACAAGAGAATGAACCGAGATACCTCTGGAGCGATAGGCCACCTCAGAGGCCATGGGGAGCAAATCAGGGGTCACCAGTATGAGGTCAATACGGGACAGCGAATGAAATGAGGCAGACTGACAAGAGAACTCCCTGGCTGTAGGATTACGCAATCACCAAATATCCATCAACCCTAATTCACCCACCAGCTTCGCAAAAGGGGTTATTCCAGTATCTGCCTGGATCGCCGACTCCCTCCACCGATCAAGCCCGGGGTCCATTACGTTATTAAAGTCCCCCATCATAACAGTAGATGAACCAGGATACTGAGCAATAAAGGAGGCAGCCTTCTTAAGCACTAAATTAGAGTACGGAGGGGGAATATAAATAGCCAAAACAGTCACTGAGCAGGTATGGATGATGGCGTGGAGAAAGACATAGCGCCCTGCGGGATCTATCTGCACCCTATCGAGTTGGAAATTTAGGTGTTTGCGCACCAACACCGACACCCCCCGGGAGCTAGAGGAAAAGGTGGAATGAAACGCCCACCCCACCCATGCTTTTTTCAGGGATAGAATCTTGCTACCCATTAGGTGAGTCTTCAACAGGCATACTATATCCGGGGCTGCCCGTTTGACATATGTAAGCACAAGAGCCCTCTTAACTTTATCATTAAGACCCTGGACATTCCAAGACATGAGATTTAGGCTCGCCATAGCAGGTCAAAATTTGGTAAGTGTGGAGTGGAGCCAAGGGAAACAGCGAAGCCCTGACCAAGCAACAACATACACAGCATCATTGTACAAATCATAAACAGGGCATATATCAGCAAACAGCATAAATAAGGCGTGCAGGACATCTCTCCCAGAACCCATAACACATATACATTCAAACCCCAACACCCCACCCCATACCCACCCTGTACACTCCTGTAACTTAGGCATACTTAGATCCCTTAAAACACACAAACAGTAACTCTAACACTAGCTCTAGATACAGAAAACTCTAACACCTAGACAGAGAGTAAAAAATCTAAACTTGTAGCCCCATGACTCTCCGCGGCCAGTAAGGACGAAGGGAGTGGAGGGGGCCCCGCAGACAAAGGTCAGGTGGGAACCACCTGGGTAGTGTCCATATCTCACCGTCCAGGAGACCAAGAAATACCAAGGGCTGTATGTTCCGGGAGTACCTGTCAACGATCCAGCGCTCCCCTAGGTTGAGGACGTCTCTCCAGCCAGGCCTCCGCCTCTCGAGGTGTAGCAAAGAAGTGGGTAGTTCCATCCGCAACTACGCGGAGCCTGGCCGGGTAGAGAATGGAGTAAGGGAGCTGAAGATCCCGCAAACGGCGGCGAACTGCTGTGAACTAAGCCCTGCTCTTCTGGACATCCAGGGCATAATCCGGGTAGACAGAAATAGTATGGGTATCCAACTTGATAGGACCATGCTGGCGTGTTAGACGCAGAACCGCTTCCCGATCCTGGAAGTGAAGCAATTTGGCAATAAAGGTCCTCGGTGCAGCCCCGGGCGCATCGCCCGTTCAACCGCGAAAGAGGCAGAGAAAGCCTCCCTCCCAAACTGCTTCACCAGCAGCTCCTCTAGGAAAGTCTCTGAACTCTGGCCCTCTGCACATTCCGGCAGGCCCACAAACCGGAGGTTGTTGTGACGTAGTCTGCCCTCCATATCCGTGAGTTTTGCCTTGTACGCAGCCATATCCAGCTAAAGCTGCTGGATGTCATTCTTCATGGGAGCAGCAGAATCCTCCAGGATGGACACCCTTTGTTCCACCTCACCCACTCTCTCTCTAACTTTTTGTAAATCCTGGTGGAGCAGCGTGATGCCCGCCTGCACATCCCCAAATTTATCCGTCATCTGTTTATCCAGAGATGAAATAGCCTCCAGGACTTGTTGCAAAGTAGGCTACCCAGCATCTGACACATGAGAGGGAGAGTCCTGCGCATTAGGAGGTTTGTCTCTAGTGGACTCAGCCGCCTCCTGCGGACCCGGCGTGGATTGCCGGCCAAACCTCTCCAGTTTGGCCGCAGCAGCCGCACCTCTGTCAGATTTCACCATAGTTAGGAATGGAAATGGGGTGTAACAAGAGGAGAGTCCCGTACAGGCAGGCCCTGTGGTAGAACCAGTGGTGCGATGACGGAGGAAGCCTGTTGTGGTATTATAAATCCGTCACCCTGGTGAGGTGGGTATTAGGAGTGAGACAGGCGGGCAACACAGTGGAGACAGGAGGGGTAGGGCGGATGATGAGGAAAGTCCAAAGCAGCAGGGCAGCACAGCACCCCAGCCCTGAGGATCTGGAGGCACCGAGGAAATTGCAGGTGGGAGAGGATGCACTTCAGGCAGGGGCAGTAACAATGCAGCAGCAATAGTAGTAGCAATAAATGGCAGCTGTCAAATGCCAAAGGCCAAAGGGAGCCTCTACCTCCAACTGTCTCCAGCAGGGCACATCAGCAGGAGAGCAGCCAGGAGCTGTGCTGTAAATGACCAACCTCAGGGGGAGCAGAACCAGCAGGCAGGAGCAAACCCAGCTTCAGGTAGCCACACAGGGTACAGGAGGGGTGAAGTAACAGGCAGGATGTCCCCCAACCGAAACACCCGGGCACCAGGCCGCCTCCAGCTCCAACCGCCCGTCGCGATTTCCAAGATGACTCCGTTTCACGCCAAAAGCCGTCCGCGCCGCCCCGGTTCCCAGCACCTGCTCTATGAGGGAGATCCCCATCGGTGCAGAGTTAGTGGCAGCTCCGATGGTCCCCAGCAGCAGCCGCAGCTCACCGGACCGCGGGGGAGAGATAGTGTTCCTCCGGTAGCCAGTCCACCGACACCCGCCAAACAGCAGCCCGCGGGTCCACGCCGGCTCCGGTGGATCCAAAAGGGTCAGGGCAGCACTGATATCTGGTCTTTAATTGCTTCCTCACCCCTAATGTTGAGCAGCTCCTGTACTTCTTCCTCACGCCAATGCGCCATTTTCTCATCTGAAGTAAGGCAGCATATGATGACATCATCATTTGCTGCCTGTTTTTGCATCCAATCAGGTTGCAATGTGAAAAACCTGGGTTGAAAAACAACCCTGGACCCTTCACATTGCCACCGTGCCTGGGTATGACCCTGGAACAACCCTTCTTTTTTGTTGGGTCGAAATCCCAGGTCATTCGACCCGGGTGAAGTGAAGTGGTGCTTTCACATCACCACCAAATACCTGTGTTTTTGCCACAAGCGGGTATTTGGTGGTGATGTGAAAGGGGTATAAGAGAGCTTCTAACAAATCATGGGTCATTTGATATGAAACTCACAGGTGGTTAAATATTCTGATATTTTGGTCGCTTTTTTTACCAATCTCACAATGTTTCAGGTGAAGGGGGATAAATTGTGTAATCGAGTATAGTAATCTCCCTATGTAAGTGCTATTTCATTGCCTAAAACTTGTAAATGGCTGGAAGGGTCTTTGATGGATGGTATGAATGTAACAGCACTCTTTGTCCTCACCAACATTCAACTGGGCTTATATTCCTTTTGATAATATTTTGACTTACATTTAAGTAATGCATGCTTCACCCTTAGATTCAGGAAGGTTTTTAATTCAGCGCTAGGTTTGGAAAGTTTTTCTTAAAGTATCATCTCTCCCATCTCTTTTGTGTGATATTTCTAGGTTGGTATTGATTCGTGGGACCTTCTAGAATAATGGTACCCCCTTTAAAGGAATCAATGCAGTCTAGGTTATGTGCAAGAAATCGACATTGATAGGATTTGGAGCGTAAATATTAGCAAAGCAATAACAAAGCCCAAAAATGTTTCCCTGACCAGAAGCCATCCTCCAAATCAAAGGATTCACCATCTATCTTTGAAGAGAATGTCACTCCTCAAGAAATATACAAGGAAAAGTTAGAGGACGTCCCCTCCAGCGTCCCTACGGCGCTGCTACAGACGCCCGATCAACGATCGGGCGTTGCCGTAGCACCGTCTGGCAACATCTGCCCGCCGCATGTGCTGGCAACATCTGCCCGGCGCATGTGCAGATCGGCTGAAAAGCCGATCTTACGCTTACGCCCGCCGTCCTGGCGACGGCGGGCGTTGTTCTGTATCAGCCCCATTGTCCCTTGTTCCTGGTGTTAACCCCTTGCCTTCCTGTTACCCTCTGCCCATTGTCTGTCGACCCCCTGTCTCTGTGCGAGGTACGCAGCGTGGGTAGTTTGCTACTTGCGTTGGCGGCCTCGGCCCCGGCCAGATTCTGGTCTCTCTCCTGCTCTCGAGTGGTGCATGTGTGTTTGTCATCTCACACTATCCATCCTGCCGGGTGAGTGTTTCCATCTGCTCCTTGCCTGCGCGTGCACCTGCATTTGCCATCTTGCAGTGTGCTGGAGTCTGCCTGTAGTACTCCTTCTGTTTTGCCATCTCCACTCTGTGTTTACCATCTCAACTTTGTGTGTATATACCGCTAGTTATTACCACTGTGTATTCCAGTACTCCAGTGTGTATTGCTGTGTGTGTGATTTCCACTGTGTATCATCTTCAGTGTGTATTGTATGCAGAGTCAGACCACCATACTCTGCCTGTGTGCTGTGAGCCTGCTATCAGCACTTCTTGTCTGTATCCCATTCTGGGACCTGTTGTCTGCCAGGTGCTGTCATCTACCTGCAGCCAAACCACTGTTAATATCCTGCATAGCTACTTTGTATTCAAGGACCTGTGTTTCTCTTCTGCCTGTCAGGATTTCTGTGTGCAAGGGTTCCAGTCTGTGCCTACCAACCAATACATTTGTGTACCTGGGTTCCTACCTGTGTGATCTACTCAGTGTTGTCGTGTGCAAGGGTTCCAGTTCCTGCCTTGGTACATACGCTGCAGTACCCCTTGGGGGCTATTGCTGGGGGACGCGACCTATCAGACCAGCAGCCCAAACTATCCTCACCATCAGAGGCTCTAGAGAAGACCTGGTGCTGGTACAGACTCTGTGCCCCGGTGAGAACCCCCTTGGCCCTACTGTAATAAAATATCGTAACATCGCACTGTGATATTTGCTATTTTAGAAATCGAGACAGCCGAAAGCTAATTTTCAGCTGCCTCTATTTTAAAAATAGCGCTACTGTGAAATTTTTATTATGAATTGGTAAATATGGCGATCATCATACTTACTCTTCATTCATTCGGAAATGTTGCCTGCTGCAGACCCGTGGGACCAGCGCAGGTGAGTAGGAATCTATAGGGAGTTTTAAGATTTGGCTGTGTGGAGGAGAATGTTAGGGTTTGGCTGTGTGGAGGGGAGTCTTAAGGTCAGGCTCCGTAGGAGGCTTAGGAAAAGGCTTCTTTCTTCCGTTGATTGATTGCTTCTCTTCTGCCAGGCCGAAGCAATCTATTTCCCAGCCAGTTCAGAACTGGGACGTATAAAAAGGGCCGTTTTAGATGGCAACATACACCCGTGTAGTTCAATGGTTTCTGGCTTTTTCAGAGTTTATAATGGGTCTGATTTTCATTTAGGTGCGAAGGGGACTTACTCATGTCATTTGCATAAGTCCCCTTGACATGTAACATCGACGCATGCATGCGCCAGACGTTACACCCTCACCTAGAATACTGTGTTCAGTTCTGGAGGCCATATCTCCAGAAAGACATAAATACATTAGAGACTGTGCAAAGAAGAACAAATAAAATGGTCCATGGCCTTTGTAACAAAACATACCAAGAATGGCTAGAGGAACTAAACATGTATAGCTTGGAGCAGAGAAGGGAGAGGGGGGACATGATAGCAGCTTTCAAATACATCAAGGGTTGTGACCAGCTAGAGGAGGGTACCATTATTCAAAAGAAAAGGTGTAATAGAACACGAGGGCATGAATATAAACTGGAGGGTGGTAGATTCAAAGGAAATGTGCGGAAAAATTACTTCACTGAAAGGGTGATCTGAGGTGGTTGAGGCCAATACAGTAGAACAATTTAAACATGCTTGGGATAAATATAAGGGTATCCTAAATTGTAAACCAAATCGAGGGTAAATAGGGTCTAGGGTCAGTATAGTTTTTATCACAAATCGCGGCAGATGCCGCACTTACCTTTGTCCTGGTCCCCTGTCTGTACCTTTCTCCCGGCGCACGGTCCTCGCAGCCGTCAGGGGCTGTCACTGAAACAGTGACAGCCTCAGGCATACTCACTAGTCTTGACGCGGCGTTCTCCATGTGGGATTCTGGCGGCAAGTGCGGCGGTGCTCTGGTCCATGGGCGCCGCCATCTTGGACTGGTCACATGACGGCGCTCCTCCAATAGACACAGTGTTCTCCGGTCCTCCAGCCAATCAGTGCACAGGGCGCACTATTTAAACCCTGTGCACTGTTCCAACGTTGCCAGAACAACTAGGTCCTTTAGGTGCCTGGTACTCCTGCATTGTGCTCCTGCTTGATCCAGTCCTGCTTGATCCAGTCCTGCTTGGTCCAGTCCTGCTTGGTCCAGTCCTGTTGGTCCAATCCAGTGGTTCAGTCCTGTTGGTCCAGTCCTGTGGTTCAGTCTGGAGGTCCAGTCCTGCGGTCCAGTCCTGAGGTTCCGTCCTGAGGTCCAGTCCTGAGGTCCAGTCCTGAGTTCCAGTCCTGCGGTCCAGTTGGTTCAACCCTGCTGACATCAGTTCTACTAACTCCGGTCCTGCTGACTCCAACCCTGCTGACTCCACCAACACAGTACCTACTCAATTCTACCACCAGTTCCACAGTACCTGCTGCCTGGATTCATCCTACCCAACTCTACCACCAACTCTACAGCATCTGCTTTCCGGATTCACCTTATCATTACACTACAGTTTATTCTGCCGGGACTTTATTGCTACATCTACCCAAGGGTAGCCTCCTGCTACTACTAACCCTCATCCACCAGTGTGTACCCCTGCTCATGGACTTTTGCTTTATCCCAGTGCACATCCAATCCCCTTGGTCTCCCTGCACCTCCAGATTCATAGACTATTGTTTTGTTCATTTCCTGTATGCACCCGTAGCACCTGCAGTATAAATTGCCTTATAAACTGATCTGAAGCAATCTCTATCTTGGAAGTATATCTCTCATGTAACCTGGCACTCCACCTTACATCAAAAAGTTTTTTGCCTTGGTGCTCTTTTGTAGAATCATCAATGTACATGTAGACACTAAGGTCAGTTCAGCAGTTCAGTTTGCTTCGAAAAGGTTACCCTCTATGGGCTAATTATTCAAAATTATTTTTCATCAACATCCAACTTTTCGCCATATATTCTTGTGAGCCCTGAGGAAAATTGCTCTAACGCGATTGAAAAATTGGATGTTGGATATTGATGAAAAATTATGAATAAATAACCCATAGAGGGTAATCTTGAGCTTCTCTCATGTGAAGCCTGAGTACACCCAGGGCTGTCAGTTGACACATGCAACACTGAAATTTCCTATCTTTGTAATGAGGCATATTTTGCCAGATGGTAAAAAAAAAAAATTTTTTCACAAATCTGACCCCAAACCCAATGGCTATCGCATGAAACATTTTTCCAACTGCACATGATTCTCTACAAAGAGGTCAAATTTTATGTTTATGTGTAAAATACTTTTCTGAAATGTAGCCCTAAAAGACCCTGCCACCCCTCCCCCACAGAAAATCAGTGTTGGAATGCTGTTTATTAGTTTATTAATCTTAATATAAGGGCGTTACTGTGCTTGGCTTGGCTGCTCTGTATGTGTTACCTGGATCATTATATATATATATATATATATATATATATATATACATACACACACGTTGGGATAAGTGTTTGTGATCATTGGCTATTAGCTCCCATTTTTAAAAAATATTTTTTCCTTTTTTTTCACTTGCTGTGTGATATGTACAGATTTTTAATGCCGCTTGGTATATTTATTGAACCAATTTAATTTGCAGGGGGGAGCAAATACCTCAGCATTGGCTAATTAGATGAGAAGATGAGCAATGAACACTGATCCCAGTGACAATGGACACATGACAGACTTTAGTCTTGCTATATAAGAAGCCAGCCACCATCAAGGCCTTTCTGCATATGGTGGTCCTAACTCTAACAATGAGAGTCCCAATGTTGGGTCATATATATATGTTTTTAAATTGAGAGCCAACTTACCTCAGAAAACACCCCTTAAAGCCTCCAAAATAGCTGCTGTGCAACAAGACCACTTTCCTTTGTTTCTGTTGATAGCAGATTACCCCTGCCTTTCATGCTTCTGTTTGCCTTTACCTATAAATTGATTGAGCAACTTCCATTTTGAGTGTATGCCTTTGACTTCTGCAAGCTTCCGATGTGGTGCTCAGCTCAGAAGCTGTTGGGTCAGTATTGTTGCCCATACATGCCTGCCTCTGGAGCCTTATTGAATAAGTTCTTTAAGCAATACAGACTTGGCATACCATCAAATCCTGCGATTAGCTGCAGATTTAGAACTATCATGGATTGAGATTACCATCACTTACAAAATGGTGGAGTTGATAGTTCACAGGTTTGTTTGTTACCAAGGTTTATAGACAACCCTATGCACAGAAGAGGCCCCACTTTTTTCTCCTCAGATTTTTATGGTCTATGGTGTAGATCCAGAACTCGTGCGTACCTTCTATACACTCCCCTTGAATGTACGTATTTTGACCGCTTTCCGCACCCTACCTTAACTTTTGCCCATGTAACCGCTGTCGTCCGCACACGTACAGATGGGTAACACGTATTTATGCAGCTAAGCAAGCCCATACTGTACAATTTAAATGAAAACCCCCGCCTACATTGCGTATTTTAGACGTACTTTTGGCTCACGTAAAACTGGCACACCCACACGTATGAATTTACGCAGTAAATACGTAATGCCCCATATGCTCACATTTACATTACATTACGTAGCTTATTATCTGTTGTGCGTATGCGCAGTACTTACCAAGATGCGTTTTTACGTGTCCGCCACGTGTAAATTCGCTCAGAAGCGTTGTTCTGGATCTGCCCCTATGTCTGTATTACTTAAGGAACACCTCCATTAAGGCTCCAGCCTTAATGTCATAATTTTATTGCTTTTTGAGTTTAAGTGGTAAATTCTCAGAGGACGCTGATTTTGTGTCAGCATAGGAAATATAACATACATGTATAACGCTCATACGCAACACATCTTGTACATCTCACCCAGCAGAACTGCCGAGGTGAACTTAAAGGAAGTACAGAAAGTTGGGGCAATGGGGCAGATCCAGAGCTACGCATTTCCTCTAATTTACGTGTGGTGGAGACGTAAATTCGCAGATTTGTATGCACTGCGCATGCGCAACACAGAAAATCCGCACATTCACGTAGCGTATTTTAGAACGTATGGGTGATTCACGTATTTCAAACGTAAATACTTACGTGTGGGCGTGCCAAATTTACGTTAGTAAACAATACGTGCATTTTACGTGAAGTAGGAGGGGGGTGGTATTTAAAGTGTACAGTATGGGCGTGCTAAGCTGCGTACGTTCGCGTAGTCAGTACGCCCGTTAGCGGACGTATGCTGTTACGTTAGGAAAAGTTAAGGTATGGTTTGGGTCGCGTAATTTGACAAAATACGTCCGTGCAAGGGGTGTGCCGTGGGGAGTGTAGCGACCTTACGTGTACGAAAATACGCACCGCGAAAATACGTACGCACACACGTAGTTCTGGATTTACCCCAATGTATTGTTACACTATTGTTACGAGGCTGCTGCCAGGGCGTGGAGTCTAACTGGGGCCCGGTCCCAACACAACTATATGTAACAACTATGTGTAACAACTATATGATCGTCTTATAACCTGTTTTGCCACTAGGGGCAATCTTAGACTATTATGTGCCTCATGGACATTATTTAGACCTGCCCCTAATGGCTGCTGTATGACTACTATTAATAATTTTAGCGCCTGGTCAGTATTCGCGCTGAGCAGATTGCTGGTCATTTGTTATTATACTTGATTCCTGTTGCATGTGTGCTCCTGATCTCCAGCTTTTTCCTTCATATGTGTATGTTTCCTGCTGACCTTGAGTACTGGTATTTGATATAACCTTTGTTTGTTTGTATTTCTATGTCTCTGTATTTCATATATATTAGTTTTCTTTGCGTTTTGATTTGTACCATGATTTATCTCTGTCTTGTTCTACATGTATCATCTGTTTGCCCTTCCTGGTATATTTGCATTTACTCAGTTGTCTCTGTTAGCCGTGTCCTGCGTATTGTACTTATTCTGTTTATACCTGGAGTGTCTGATTTATTGCTTCCTGTGCATCTTACTTAGTTTGGTGTTTATATTTGTGGTTTCCATTTGTACCCAGCTTACTAGTCTTCATTTACTGTGTGTTTGTACATTAATAAATACTTTTTACTTGTTATTCTATGCATCGTTGTCTGTGTGTTGTATCTGAGCTCTGCGTCAATATTACACCAGAGGCTGTCTTCTAGGGATCGTCACCTGCTGGGTGTACTGCTGCACAAGCCTATCCCTACCATCAGGGGCCTAGTGAAGACCAAGTCCCAGTTAGACTCCATGCCCTGGAAACTGCCTCATAATGGGGCTGATCTTAATCTACGCACAGTGTATCGGCATGCACTCCCCCTGACCCAGCGTATTTGCCCTCGCTTACGCCAGCTGAAGGCTACCCTAACTTCAGCCAGTGTAAGCGAGGGTAAATACGCTGGGACAACAGCATATTTACTCTTACCCCTCCCTCCCTCATTACACTACCTCCTCCCACCTCCCTACACTAACCTAAGCGTAGTAACGGCGAGGGATGGCCCCTCAGACGTTACTACACTGATACTATGGACGCCCGATCAACGATTACGCCGGCCAACATCTGGCCGACGCATGCGCAGAACGGCTCTTCAGCTGTTCTTACGCTGCCGCCTGTCGTAAAGGTGGCGTAGTTTAGGATCAGCCCCAATATGCATAATAACAGAAGCTAATAAGGATGCGGCATAATGACATCAGATATTCCCTGATTAGTTAACTGTCAGGCTATTAAAAATCTTCTATGCAGAACTCCCTGCTTGCAAAAATAAGAGAATCATCAGCTATTACTGACTGCCATCCACCTACTTCTACCTCCTTTATGTGTGTCCAACCTCCAATTCTGCCCCTTCTGTGTGTCCAGCCTTCATTTGTGCCCCTTCTGCATATCCAGCCTCCATTTGTGCCCCTTCTGTGTCCAACCTATACTATGACTTACTGGTTCTGAACAAATACTACAGTATTTTCATTTCAAGATTTTACATGTGCGGGGAACAACAGTTTATGTAGGTACAATAATTTATACCTTGTAGAACAATTTGGCATCTCTTAGCATTTAAAGACTGATTCCTACGGTTGGAGTTTTTCATGGACTGAGCTTTTAAATATTGTTTTTACATTTGGGACTTTAGTTTCACTATTTCAATACGTGTCACATTGGCCAGTCTGCATATACTATTTCAGTGCAATCTTCCTGTCGTTTTTAAATATTGTTCCACACTTATGAATTTGTAATAAAATCATCAACCACATCCAGTGCTTTCTTTTTTTATTTTGCTTGGGTTTTGCAGCGATTTCAGATAGAGACGCATAGTAAATCTAGCCGTTTATATGTTAGACAAAAATATGCCAAAAAACTGCTGTTTGACCAAACCGCAGTTTAGTAAATTAGGCCCCTAAGGCAATCAAACCAGGAAGCGGTACACTATATTACTGTTTCCTTTTGCATGTGTTTTTGGTATGTACAGCTTATATGGTCTAGTAAGAAAGTAAGTCTAGAAATAAAGAAAACTTAAACCTTGCTAAGGAAAACGCCTGCATTTTTTATTAACTTTTTTGGGCCATAATCCATTATAGACAGATGTGCTTTCTGCCATTTATTATTTTTATGTAATAGAATTGGCTTGCACTAAATGGGTAATCGAATAAGTGCTATGGGATGATTTTGGAATATAGAGATAATGGGCCTGATACAGACCTACGCTCGGATGCGGTTTTACGCTGATCGTAAGCTTAAAAACTGCCATTTGTACTTAGTGCGCATGCGTGGGGCAGATGATATCCTCATGTTACGGTCTGTAAATCTTTGCGTATGGGCCTTAAACGTAACCGCTTCGTATTACCAATCATGGGGGCGTGCCTTTTATACGAAAGCCGTAACCACGCACCGAGGGGGGATGAGGCATTTAAATTGTACAGTATGGGCATGCTAAGGGTCGTTAATACACATTGAACGTACGCACGGCTGCCAAGAGAAATTCTGGGCCCCAGTAAAGCAACTTCTTGGGCCCCCCCCTCCCCACGGCGAAGCGACGGCAAGCCTAGCAGGTTTAAATCCCTATATATATATATATATATATATATATATATATATACACACACACATATATATATACAC